>CAUYON010049104.1:0-32931 GCA_963573935.1 Arctocebus calabarensis
TGGAACATGTTCTCCTTAGCAAAGTATCTCTAGAATGGAAGAAAAAGTATCCAATGTATACACCCCTAATATGAGACAAATTCTTTATCGTTCAAGTGAAGGTTACAACCCATTTATTGCACAGGAAGACGGGGAAAGGGGAGAGGGAGGGAAAAGGAAGGAGAGAGTGGGGGGAGATGGGACAAAGGGTGAGATCACATGTGTGGTACATATTCGAAGGGTCAGGAGAAAACTTCTAAATACGGATCAAAAATGTTTTCATATAGTAAATGAGAAAATATCATGAACGGTATGTCAATCAGGTTGGTAAAATATCTCAGATTGCATGTGAAGCCCCCACACTGTACCCCATGGTTGAACTAATGTACACAGCTATGATTCAATAAAAAAAAAATTGAACCTGAATTTATTAAAATGAACAGAAAGATAATTATTAAGCATTAATGTAATTTCTATTTTGTGATCTTACAATTTAAAGAAATATAATTATATTATTTGTTCCATGTATTTGATTATTTGCTGTGAATAAATTCTCAGTAGATATTAACACAATGACAAAAATCAGTATTATGATCTCTTTAATATATTTTATACATTTAATCAAAGTGATCTACAAAATAGCTATTAGTTGATCATTCTCAAAGCAGTATATTAAAAGTCTAACATTCATACTCATTCTCCAATATGTATTATTGCTTTTTAAAGTTATACCAAGGTGATCATTTTTATTATAATTAATTTTTAACTTAGCATAATACTGGACTAAAAAGAATTCCCCTTCCTTTTGTATTCTTTGCAATTTTCATAGATTTTACTTTCTTTCAAAGTGTTCATTTATTTTTAAGGATTTATGTTTGAAAAAGGCAATTTTGGGTAAATTCAAGTGTGTGTGTGTGTGTGTGTATGTGTGTGTGTGTGTAGAGAGAGAGCAAGAAAAAAAAGAGAAAATTTATTAATTAACCTTGATTAACTATCATTGTTTAGAACAGGTGCAAATAAGCAACTCAAGAATCAATCTTTCCACAGCTACCTTTCACAAACCTTGGAGAATGCAGAATTTTCTGGGTCCTACACAGGAGCAAGATCCCCAAGCCTCCATTCAGTACTGATTTCTTTGATCATGGTCTTTTAGAGATGTATAATAATAATGCGAAAATACAAAAAGAGAAGTAAATTCTACTTTATAAAGAAAAGTAGCTACAAATAAAAATACATTGTATAAATTACATTGTATAACTGAATGAGTTTCCTTTTTGGTTTATAATTCAGAAATTTGTAACTAAATGTGGAATCATCTAAACACTCAGTACCAATTGGTATCTCACTTTCTGAGCTGAGAAAGCCTTCTTTTTCTGCCTTTGGTGTCAGAACCTCCTGTTTTCTAGCTTTGGAGTCTGGGACTTGCACAAATGGCTCTCAGCTTCTCAGACTTCCGGCTTTAGACTAAGAGTTTAACCATTAGCTTCCCTGGTTCTGAGAGCTTCAGACTTGGACTGAGCTGTGCTAACAGCTTTCTTGAGTCTCTAGTTTGTGGAGGCATGTCCTGGGACTTCTGATCATCCATAATTACATGAACCACTTCCCCTAGTAAAGCTCCTCTTATATATCTACATCTATGAATATACCTATATCTATAACATCCATCTATCTACCAGAGAAAGAAAGGGAGATCCTGTTTGCTTTTGAGAAGGATGTCATTTATGAATCAAATGAAAAATAGTTCTTAATAGTTAGGAGTTTGGGTTTATGATCTTTTTTCTATCAGATTATCTATCCACCACCTATCTGCCTATTTCTGTATCTATCTGTCTAAGTCTATCTACCGACCTATCTACCTCTATTCCTTTAGTCATCCAGATACACAGAGAATTTTGTAGACAAATATTTATATAAGAAAACATGAAAGAGATTCCATGCTATGTGGTTAAAATGCACATTCCTGAATAATTCAGAGGTTGGAAATCAGTAGAAATAGTCATTCGTTTGTTCAGTTTATTTTGATTGTTTAGCTTAATGAGTGAAAATTATGTATTAGGTACTGCAAAGTTCTCTGGGAAGCAATAAAGAAGTCATTCACTGTACCTGCACAGCTGGTAATTAACCAGAGCTCATTAGGACACAATGTATGCATTCACAGAATGCTGGAATGGGAGTACAGCCTGGGCAAGTATCATTATCTAGACATGAGCAGAGTTCAGAGAAAAGACAACTTCAGTTTGAAGAAGTAGGAGATGAAGGTTTGTGAAACACTGTAAGCACAAGCATCTTTGGTAAAAGGATTAGAATGCGATTGTATTGTGTCGAGGAGCAGAAAATTATTTAGTATAGCTAAAGCTTAAGATGAAATGCCAGTGAAAAGTAAGTATAGATCATAATAGACCTTTGTGTTCATTTCTTGTCTGGTAGAATATGCATAACTTTTAAAATCCTAGGTCATGCTGAACGCAATAAATATTTATTTTCCCAATGTTTGAGATTCCCAGTGACAAAGTGAATCTACAAAGTAGTTTATACTTCTTACTTTAGTGAAAAGCAATTAACATAAATATAGTATAACTTAATATTAAGGAACAAAAATTCAATCAAATGAATATCCATATTTCTGTAACTGTATGTGCCATACATATGACTCGCTATTAATAAAGTGTGGCCAACTCATTACTTAAATTCCAAAATAAAACAAAACATGAACAAGGAAAATTAATTGAAGTTTTCTCTGTCATTTATCATTTTCTTTTCATACCAAGACATTCTGGGGAAGAAGAAATTTATCTAATAAGTCGACCTACACAATTTTTTTTTCATCTTGATTTCAACTTTGAATGAGTCTCCCTTCATCTGTTACCAGCCCTTTGGGATTTAAATGAGGCTTCTTTCTAGCCGTTAGGTAAACACTGTATTGTAAAAGCTGCAAGAAATTAACTTCATTCATAAACAAAAGTTGAAATAGGAAAATCATCCAACAGAAAACAATTACTTAATTAGATTAAAATATTGGAAAGTAATATATAGTGCACAAATATTAGTCCACCTTCAAGCCAAAATGTAGAGTTAGTGGAACAAAATTGGATACCATCCACATGAATATCATCTAGGAGATAAGTGGGGCAGAATTTACGTATCACAATTCATCCTTCAGAAACATTTCTTAGTCTGTCATCTAGTTCTTGCTTGCCTTTAAAAATAAGAAGTAAGGAATCTTCAAATTTCAAATATTCATAAAGATCTACTTACAGGATAAGAATATGTTGTCCTGTGATCATTGCGGTTCTGATCAATGTACAGTTTTAATTATACATGTGTGCTATAAACTAGGATTCTGTTTGTAAGTTAAAAGTTTTGGTTAATATGTTTCTGCCTCCAAGAAAGAACACTTTTCCATTTGCACTCAAAATAATGTTTTTAGACATACAAAGCATCATTTCTTCTAAGGACATTGTATTCACCTCTATAACTCCCTTTGAAACTGATTACCCAACTTTACTTGGAAATGCAACCTCGGGTCATGTGCCTCTTAATAGTTAAACTTCTGTAGCATGTGACATATTCCCTAAATATTCCTCTTCTCTTTTGATCATCAATTTGTAAATCATTCCTTTTCTTTTCCATTTTCTTCCCCATGTCTAATAGTTCTCTTGTCATTAGTTCATTGTCTTTTCACTGAATACGGTTATTAATAAGCACAACCTTTTCATTTAGGTGTTCATTCTTGTTCAGTCTTTAACAAAAGAGTATTTTTAGTCAAATTTTTATTTTGCACTTACAGAATGATTTGATAAGAAAAGTTTGCTTATTTCTCAGTTATTTTGGTATACCTGTATTTTTGTTACCATATCTAGCCTTTGTAACCAAAGGAATTATAATGACATCTTTATAAACTTTATACATACAAACTTTTAATTTTGCAAATATACAACCTTTTCAGTGCTAGGGAAGGCATAGTTGCTCTTGTTTGTAATCCTAGCATTCTGGGAGGCTGAGGCAAAAGGATGCTTGAGGCCAGGAGTTCAAGACCAGTTTAAGCAAGATCAAGAATCCATCTCTACAAAGAATAGAAATGATATTTCTTATTTTGAAAATTGCACGCTACAATAACACTTAAAATTTGAGATACGTAGTAGTTTTGGAAAATTCAAACTCTATCATATAGGCTACTAAAGTGAAGTAAATCCACTTCCAAAAAGTTGAAGTTTTTCTCCCAATAAGAAAATAAGCAGAAAATATGAGCTGTCCTCATTCTTAGTGTTCAAGGTCAAATAGCAACTGTCCTGAAATTTTATGAGTTCTATATAGTTTTAAAAGCATTAACCTCCCTCTTTCATTTTACTAATTACTTCTTTTTAACATTCCATAGAGTTACAAAGAGGATACACTGATATCAATTATTAAACTTCACATAATTGTGTTCAATATTTCATTATAATTATAATAAGTTCAACATTTTTTAAATTCTAAAGCTATAAATGGAAAGTTTAATTACCATGTTATTTAAAATTGGAAGCATTGCTTTTTCATTTCCCAATATGATTATTAAATTTACCAGAGCATTTATCCTAGAATGCATTTATTTGTCTAAAAGCATAAAATTTTATCAAAATGTTAAATAATAATATTACCCATTTTTAAATAGTTGTGCAAAAGTTATAGAACCTAAAAAATAGTATTACAAAATATTTTGTTTATAATTTAAATGTTATAAATTTCTTCTGGATAATTTCATATATGTTTATACATAGCTGTACTTACAAATAACTGTGCAATATATTCATAAGTAAAAGTAGTCTTAATGCTCTTGAAAATATAAATCAAATTTTTTAATTAATAAACTTTAAGAACCAAGTTTACACTATTGAAGTAGTTTGAATACAATGGAGAATTTGAGAAGGGTAAAAGTAATGCCATTACATTTAGTATTTTATAAGATAGCTTAGTAAATTTATAAAATTTATAATATTTATAAGTAAAATTCAAACTCTGTCATAGAGGCTACTAAAGTGAAGTAAATCCATTTCCAAAAAGTTGAAGTTTTTCCTCCAATAATAAAAATAAGCATAAAATATGATTGTCTTCATCCCCTTTGAAGACTGTATTTCTAATATTTTCAAAGAAAAGACATGGTGACATATAATGCACAAGAAATTAGAAAATATATTTATTCTCTTTCAATGGTCTATCATCTAATTAGCTATGTAGTGTGCTATCCTCACTTACAAATATTCTATTTCTTGCCTCAATTTTGTCCTCCTGTGGTTTGTGATTTGAAAAAGTTATATTTTCTCAATCACCACTGTTTTTGAAGAAAAAAATCTATTTTTAAGACACTTTTTAGGTTATACTATTTAATAAAATACTAAATTATGTGTTTTACAAATAGCTCTTCAGTAGACATGAAAATATCTAGTGGCAATACCTATGTGTACTAAAGCTCTAGAAGTCCTTTCCCCTTCTACGCATTGCATCTTATTCTTCTGAATCACAGAAGTGTGGGGTTTGATGCCTCACACTTCCAGTCCCAACATTTTGAGAAGTTGAAGCTGGGAACATTGATTGAAGACAGGAGGTTAAGATCAGCGTAGGCAATATCATGAACACTTATCTACACAAGAACTTAAGTTAATGAACATAAACTTATAATTAAATTACATCCATCTGTTGTTTCTTAAAGTATATAATAACTTTCAACCCAGGATCCTATATCTAGTGAAACTGAGTTTTGTTTATGATGGAGAAATTAAATACTTTAACGACATTCACATGTTGAAGATTTGCCATAACTAAACCAGCTCTCCAGAATATTCTCAGATCTATCCTCCATAATGACCAGCACAATCCTCCACCACAAAAGTAAGCTCACTCAGAAACTTTTGATCAAATTCCAACTTTCACAGTGGTGAAAGGATTAAAAATGTCCACTGGACTTTCAAAAAACATGATACCCAAAATTCTACCAGGTTTATCAGTATTTACAATTAATGTGACTGGCTTAAATTGCTCTCTATAGAGGCACAGGTTGGCTGACTGGATACAAAAACTCGGGCCAGATATCTACTTCATACAAGAATCTCATCTTACCTTAAAAGATAAATATAGTCTCAGGGTGAAGGGATGGTCATCTATATTTCAGGCAAATGGAAATCAGAAAAAAGCAGGTGTTGCAATTTTATTCACAGATACACTAGGCTTTAAACCAACAAAAGTAAGGAAAAATGAGGATGGTTACTTCATATTTGTTAAGCATAACACTCAACATTATGCAATTTCAATTATGCGCCCATCCAGAATTCACCTCAATTTATAAGAGAGATACTAACTGACACAAGCAACTTGATTTCTTCCAGCACCATAACAGTAAGAAAAAATCTAAAGTGACAAAGCTAACTGCCAACCTTAGAGGATTATGTAGAAGAATTAAGATTAAGAACAAAGTAATTAAAAATACTGTGGACTTTGAGAAAAGAGTTTAATAACAGAAATGACATCATCATGACATTATTTACTATTTGTTAGAATGACTGTACTATAAGTTCTTTACATAAGATAGTTAAATCATTCTTACAACAATAGTATAATAGATATTATTATTATACTCATTTACAAAGGAACCACAGAGAGTTAAATGATTACATCAAGTTATAACTACCAGTAAATGGTGCAACTGAAACACTCATACTGGAAATATGATTGTAAAGACAGCATAACTTACATAGTAATAAATTTATTTTGCTTAACATTATACTTAGTATTTTTGGATTTATATTGAATAGAATTTGAAAAGTTAAATAGTTTTCTAATGTGTAATCCATTAAAATACATATTTGGATAAAATACTGTTGCTAAATTTTTTAGTTATACACTTTTTTAGCTGTAATATTAGTTTTTCAATTAGAAATTCTTACACAATTATTATATATTTAACAATGAGCCTACACTTAGGAAGATAGGTTATTATTACTTTTTAAAATGGTTTTGAAATTGAATTGAGGTATAATAGCCATACAATAATTTGCACATATTTCAAAAGCATAATTTGATAAAGTTTGACGTATCATCACAATCGTTGCAATAATTCGTTCACCACTCCCAAAAGATAACTCCATTGTAACTCCTTTACAGTGGCCCTGACTGCCCTATTGCATTACTCAAGCAATCATCAATCTACTTTTTGTCATTACATATTTGATTACATTTCCTAGAATTTTATAAGAAAGGAAGCATTTAGTATGAACTCTGTTTTTGTCTGTCTTATTTCCCTTAGATTAGTGATTTTTGGTATTCAGTCATAATGTGTGTGTATAAATAATTGATTCCTATTATTTTGGGTAGTGTTTTATTGTATTATATTTCTGTCAAAACTCAAGTTGAAGTTTAATTGCCATGATAATAATAATAAGAGGTAGGACTAATTTTGATTCTGGAGGGTAGAGCAAGATGGCAAACTAGAAGCATCTCCTCAGCAGCCACTTATGGTAAGATCAGAGACAGAGGACTATAGCAAACTCCAGGTAAGCTGTCCTCCCCAGAAACATCAGTCTGGGGGCACAATGCAGCAGGTGAAGACTCCAGGTGTTAATGAGGAGGTCAGGAGCAGCAAAAGACTGGCACAAAAGGCAACGGCCTGAGGGTAGGCAGAGGCTTGTTAGCCCTCCAGTGGAGGGTTATAGAATGGGAATACTTGTTTTATAAGTTTTTTTATGGACTAGGGTGCTTGCCAAAGCTGCTTTATGAGAGCATAAGTGAGGGAATGAATTTGAACAGCACCAGGTAGCTGGAATTGAACCGCCAGGCAAGGTTTAGCTCTCATCAGTTAGGCTACGAGTAGCGTGCCTCCACTGAGGGAAGGAAGCCTGTCAGGAGAAGCCCGCAATATTCTAGTGCAAGACTAGCTTTGGAATGTCTGCTGAGCTGGGTAGCCACTCTTCAGGGGAGTTGGGTGGTGCCTACTTCCCCAGGAAAGTCACTGTTTAGAAAGTCAGGTATGTCTCCTAAGTATTCTGGCAAGGACTTTAGGCTTTCAACCTGGTGGGAAATGAATGCTAGCAAAACGACCAAGCCCTAATTGAGGGCAAATAAATCAGGAAGACAGAATCAAGCCTCATTGGCAACTAGAAAGTGGCTTCCTGCCCCTTTATTATATAGCATAGCCAGGGTACCTATTTTGTATCTTAAAAGCCAAGAGCACCACCTGTTGTTTAGGCAATATATTTCAATATGTATTATATATATGTATAATATATAATATACTAGACTATACTGTACTATACTATATGTACATGTATATATACATATATATATCTTTTTAAGAAATATATACATATGTATGTATACAACATATATATGTATGATCTTTTTTCCTTAGTTTTTTTGTTTTGATTTGTTGTATTTTAATTTTTTTCATTTTTCTTTTTTCAACAGCAAGTATTCCATTTTTAGCTATAGTTTTTCTGCCCCTGTGATTCTTTGTTTTCTATTTAACTACTTTTCTCTCTCTCTTTTGGCTTTTTTTCTTGTTTTTTAGACAAAGTCTCTTTTGTCACCCTTGATAGAGTACCATAGAATCATAGCTCACAGTAACCTCAAACACTTGGGCTCAAGTGATTCTCTTGACTCAGTCTCCTGAGCATCTGGGACTATAGACACCCTCCACAATATCTGACTATTTTTAGAGACTCTTGCTCAGTCTGGTCTTGAACCTGTGAATTCAGGCAATCTACCCACTGCAGCCTCTAAGAGGGCTAGGATTACAGGCATAAGCCACCAATCCTGACCTTTTCTCTATTTATGTACAGAATTTTCTACTTACATCATCTCTTCCACATAAATTTCTCAAAGAATAACTATGACATCCTCCCTTTTTCACATTTGATACAATTTTATTTGTAATTTTCTTTATACACTTTTAAAAATTCTTTCTTTTTTTCTGATTTATTCTATTTCATTCTGTATTCTATTTATGGGGCAGAGTCTCACTCTGAGACTGGGCTGGGGTGCCACAGCATTGGGCTGACTCAAGGAGGCCTTGAGACCCTGTTCTAGGATGTCCTTCTAGCTTTGGCCTTTGGAAGAATGGTATTAGTATGCCCCCTCTGCAGTATACTGCTGAGTTTATTCTATATTTGGTGGAAGTGGGGTCCTGCTTTTGTTCAGACTGGAGAGGGGATCTTGACCTCAAGGGAAACAAACATCCAGCCTCTCCAGAGTCCTGGAATTGTGGTTGAAGGTCAAACCACTCTGTTCAACTCTACTATTACTACCATCTCTCTCTTCCTATTCTTCTTTCCTCCTATTATTCAATATTTTTCCTTTCAATCCTTGCTTTCTTTCTTTTCTTTTCCTTTCTTTCTCTTTTCTTAATTCTTACCCTGTCTTCCTTTATTAGGACACTTCAACATGTGAGCACAGGGACAAGCTAATTTAAAAAGGAGGCAGTGAGAGGAAAAAATAGGAAAAAGAAGAGAATAAGAAGAAAACACACATGAAGAGGAACCAATAGAAAAATTCTGACAACATGAAAAACAGAACATATCAATCCTCTGCCACCAAGGAATCATGAGGTAGCTATCATAGATGATTCTGTCTATAAATAAATATTAGAAATGATAATAAATTGAAAATATGTATGACAAAAACAATGAAGGGAATAGAAAAGAAAGTGGAAAATACTCAAAAGGAAATCCAAAAAATAGACTCAAATAATTAATGAGTAATAGGAAGAGAGTAGAAGGGATACAGCAAAGCTTAAGGGATTGAAGGACTCAGCCAAGGAACTTGAAGACACAGTAGAAACTATCAACTATAGAGTAGACCACAGAGAAGAAAGAATCTTAGAACTAAAGAATAAGATTCTCAAGCTAATCAGTCATTTAAAGGGGTAAAAAAGCAGAAAGAAAAGCAGAGTTTACTCAGAAAATTATGGGACTTCATGAAGCATTCAAATATATGAATTATAGGTATCCCAGAAGGAGAAGAAGAACAATGCAAAGGAATGGAAGCCCTACTGGAGGATATCATAAGTGAAAATTTCCTAAGATTCATTAGGGATTCAATACAGTGCTTTCAGAGGGATATCTAACCCTGGGCCATCTCAACAAAGAGCATCGCCAAGACATATTCTAATGAACCTGCTAAAAGTCAAAACAAAATAAAAAATTCTGCAAGCAGCCAGTAATAACTGTCTACAGGGGAAGAACCATCAAAATGATAGCAGATTTTTTTTTTTTGAGACAGAGCCTCAAGCTGTCGCCCTGGGTAGAGTTTCGTGGCATTACAGTTCACAGCAACCTCCAATTCCTGGGCTCAAGTGAGTCTCCTGCCTCTACCTCCCAAATAGCTGGGACCTACAGGCACCTGCCACAATGTCCAGCTATTTTTTTTGTTTGGGTTGCAGCCAACATTGTTGGTTGGTGGGCCCAGGCTGGATTCAAACCCACTAGCTAAGGTTTACATGGTTGAGCCACAGGTGCCAAGCCACGATAGCAGAATTTTCAACTGAAACTTTCCATACCAGAAGAGGATGGTTATCTATATTTATCCTTCTTAAACAAGTTTCAGTCCAGAATTATTTAGCCTGCTAAACTAAGGTTCAAATTCAATGGAGGAATAAAATTTTTTACTGACATGCAAACATTGAGGAAATTCACTCCAACAAGAAAAATACACAAGAAAAACTCATACCAGTTCTCCACACTGATCATCACAAAGGACAACCAGCAAAGTAAACACCCAGAAACTACTACAAGAAACTCTATGCCCAGAAATTTGACAATGTCGAGGAAATGGACCAATACCTGGAATCACACCATCACCATAGACTTTAGAAGGAAAAAATAAATCTCTTGAATATGTCAATATCAAGCACTGAAATTGAAGAAACTATAAAAATGCTTCCAAGAACAATAACAATAATAAAAAGCCCTGGTTCACATTAAAATTCTATCAAACCTTCAAAGAGGAGCTTGTACCTATACTGAAGAACCTATTCCAAAACACTGACATGGAAGGAACCTTCCCCAACACATTCTATGAAGTAATCATCACCCTGATACCAAAACCAGGAAAGGATCCAACAAAAAAGGAGAATTATCAAACAATTTCTTTGATGAATATCAATATAAAAATACACTATTAAATCTTAGCAAATATATTTTAAATACAGATTTAAAACATTTTACATCACAATCAAGTAGGCTTTATCCCTGAGATGCAAGTCAGGTTTAACATATGCAAATCAATAAATGTAATTCAACATATCAACAGTGGCAAAAACAAAGACCATATGATCCTCTCAATGATGCAGAAAAAGTATTTGACAAATTCAGCATCCTTTTCTAACAAGAACACTTAAAAGAATAGGCATAGATGGCACATTTCTTAACTGATTGAAGCCATTGACGATACCCACAGCTAACATCATCTTGAATAGAGTAAAACTGAAAGCCTTTCCCTTTAGAACTGGATCCAAACAAGGATGCCACTATCACCACTACTATTCAACATTATTCTGGAAATTCTAGCCAAGGCAATCAGACAAGAGAAAGATAGAAAAGGCATCCAAATCATGGCAGAGGAGGTCAGACTCTTGCTTTTTGTCTGTGATATGATATGATCTTATATTTAGAAAATCCCAAAGTCTAAACCACAAGACTCCTAGAAATCATGAAATACAGTAATGTTTCAGGGTATAAAATCAGTGTCCCCAAATCAGTAGCATTTGCATATGCCAATAATGGTCAATTTGAGAAGCAAATTAAAGACACAATTTACTTCAAAGTAGCTTCAATGAAAATAAAATACCTAGGAATATACCTATCAAAAGAGGTGAAGGATCTCTACCTAGAGAATTATGAAATCCTAAGAAAAGAAATATCAGAAGACATTAACAACTGGAAGAACACAGCATACTCATGCTTGGAAGAATCAACATAGTCAAACTGTCTACACTACCCAAAGCAATCTACAATTTAATGCAATTGCCATTAAAATACTAACAGCATACTTTGAAGAACTGGAAATAATAATTCTTCACTTTTTATACAATCAGGAAAAAAAAAACCAGTATAGCCAAGGTTCTCCTTAGTAATAAAAACAAAGGTAGACTACCAGACCCCCAGATTCACATTATATTACAAGTCCACAGTGATCAAAACAGTATGGTATTGCCATAAAAATAGAGACATAGACATAAAGAGCACAATAGAAAACCAAGAAATGAAACTAGTCTCTTATCACATCTGATCTTTGATAACGAAACAAGAACATACACTGTGGAAAAGCCCTATTCAATAAATGAGGCTGGGAGAATTATATAACTACATGCAAAATACTGAATCTGGACCCACACCTTTCACTGCTTATAAAAATTCACCCGCCCCATTTACCACTTACAAAAATTGACTCAAGATGGATAAAAGATTTAAATATAAGACATGAAATTATAAAAATCCTAGAAGAAAGAGTAGGAAAAACTCTTGAGGATGTCAACCTGGGGAAAGATTTTATATAGAAGACTCAGTGGCAATTGCAATAACAAAAATGGACAAATCAGACTTACTTAAAATGAAAATCTTCTGCACAGCTAAGAACACAACAATTAAAGTAAATAGTCAACTCTCAGAATGGGAAAAGATATTTGCATGTAATGAATATGACAAAAGATTGAATACTAGACTCTATAGAGAACTCAAGTTAATCATCAAAAAAGAACAGACAATCCGATCTACCACTGGGCAAAATACATGAACAGAACCTTCTTTGACAGATGAATGGCTGACAAACATATGAGAAAAATGCTCATTATCCCTAATCATCAGAGAAATATTAATCAAAACCACCTTTCCACGTCACAATCCCCAAAGCTGCAGATGCTGGCACAAATGTGGAGAGCAGGGAACTCTTTTTTACTATTGGTGGGACTGCAAAACTAAATAAGCCTCTTAGTAAGAAGTATGGAAAACTCTCGAAGAACTCAAAATGGACCCTCCATTTGATCCCACAATCCCATTACTAGCCATCTACCCAGAAGAAAATTAAAATCATTTTATCATAAGCTCACTTGTACTAGATTGTTAGTCACAGCTCATGATCATCACAATGTAGTAACAACCTAAATGCCCATCGACCCAGGAATGGATTAACAAACTATGGTATATGATGTATACACCCTGGAATACTATTCAGCCATTAAAAATATGGAGACTCTACATTTTGCATTAAATTGGATGGAGTTCTTAATAAACTATCACCAGAATGGAATAGCCAGCATTCAATGTACTCAATACTAATATAAAGGCAGTGGATGATCTAATACATATTCACATAAGAGAAAAACTCAATTCAATTCAAAATGGGGGATGGAGAAGCTGAGGGAAGAGGGAGAAGAGAGAGGGGAATGGGTGTTCTCCCACTTAATGGGCACAATGTAAGGGTATATGGCACATCTTCTAGGTGTGGGAAGCTGCAAAAGAAACTCTTCCCAACAAATGCAAACATTGTAACCTAATTGTTTTTATCCTCACATTAATCTGAAATAAAATAAAATAAAATAATAAATTAAATTTTACAGAGTAAGTACCTTTTGAGTCAGTCTAAAGGCACCACTCCCATAAATAGATTAATGCTTTTATCACAGGAATAGGTTTCTAATCACAGGAGCGGTTTCCTCTATATGTTGGGCCCCTTTTCTCTCTTTGTTGTGTGTACTCACTTCTGTCTTCTACTCTTTTCTGTGAGATTACATTTGTCAGATCCGGTGCCATGCTCCTGGACTTCCCAGCCTACAAAATATGAGCCAAACAAATATCTACTTATTAAAATCATGTAACCTATGTTTTTTGTTTCTTTGGTTTGTTTGTTTGTTTGTTTGATTTTAAATAGCAAGAAATAAACTTAAGGCAAATGGATATTCCAACATTTTAGTATGCATCTATCTATTCAGGGCTGTTTGTAGACCTTAGGTACTAAACATAGAGCTTCTATGAACATTCATGTTCAGTCAGTTTCAATGGATTTCTTGCCACTAGGCCAGGTTCATCTACCTGCTGGCCAAGAGGAAGCCAATGTCCAAAGACAGCAGGATTTATAGTCATGAAAGTTTATTCTGCATGGTGCTACCTGGAGAGATGGGATAAATTTATCAAATCTGCCTTATCAAAAACCGGGGGGTGGGGGGAGGGGGGGCAGTGTTTTTAAAGATAGGTCAGTGGACAGAGGATTAGGCAATCAGGGCTTTCTGATTGGCTAGTTTATGGACACAATCAGCAGTCTTTTTGTATAGGCCTCTTGGCAAGTTGGTCAGCTGATCCGCTAAAAAGCAGTTCCTTGTATGGGTACTTTAAGGCCGGTTGATTTGGTTCCTTGGTTTGGGTTGGTTAGTTAAGCCCCTGAAAGATACCTGAAAAACTACCCCTAGGTTTTGAACAGGTAATGTTTCTTTCCAACTATCGTCTGTGCCCTCTTAAAGTAGCAGTTATAAAGAAGCAAACAAGGGGATGGTAACTATTACCAAGCAAATGAGGGGAAAGTGGGTGATTATTATCATTATTTTAACTAAGACTGTTCCTTCACAAAGTCTGATTACCATTATTTTTTGCTTGCTTATTCCTTCCCAGGGATGCTCTGGCTTTGCATCCCTTCACCAATTTATAAAGGTGGTTTCAGATGTATACTTTCATTTCTTTTTGATTAAAGACCTGAAGGCCTGGCTCATGTGATTAATTTATTGTGGTTTGTTTTTTATAAGAAATTGCAGAAACTTTTTTCAAACCACTTATTTTGTTTTATATTTCTGATAGCAACATGCAAGGTTCAAACCTCACATTCTTACCAACTCTTCCAATAGTTAATCTTTTTAATAGTATCCATTAAAGTAGATGGGCAGTGGTATGTTGTTGTGGTTTTATTTGTTATTTGGTTAATGGCTAATGACACTAAGCATTTTTCTGTGCTTTACTTATTTTATCTGCATAACCTGGAAGCTCTTGGCCTTCAGAGATTCAAACATTTCTCTGAAAAAGAATTGGCATTCATGTTTTGTTAATACTCTTAGGTATTCCTCAACCCTTCTAGGTCAAAGAAAAGCTTAACTGGAGCTTACCTATTTCTTGTCCTCAAGATATGGAGGTCAATGAGATTTGGGTGACAGGGTAATTCCTCCAGCTATTACTGCCATAGAATGGAAGATTGTCTAAATTTCACCAGTAAGTAATTATTGATAAAAGGTTTAAATATGAAAATATATATGTGAGTTATCATTTTTATGTAGCAAAAAGAAAAACAATCCCCATAATTATATGGGTATATGAACATTATATAATACTATAAATATCAATCATGATACGTTTATTTTGGCCAGGCATGGTAGCTCCTGCCTGTAGTACTAGCATTCTGGGAGGCTAAGGCATGTGGGTTGCTTGAGCTCAAGAGTTTATAAAATCATCCTGAGAAGAATGAGACCCCATCTCTATTAAAAAATAGAAAAATTAGCTGGGTATGGTGGCACAGGTCTGTAGTCTCAGCTACTAGGGAGACTGAGGCAAGAGGATTGCTTGAGTTTGAGACTGTTGTGATTTATGACACCATGGCACTCTAGTCTGGGGTAACAGAGTTAAACTCTGTTGCAAAATAATAATAATAATGAATATATGCTATTAAACAATTATACTTGACCTTATAGAAAATGATTGAATTCTAAATATCAGGTAGTCACTTTGAAACACCTTTAGAAATATAATCATACAGACAAGAAAAATATTGAATTTAAAAACATGTCTATCATTAAAAATCTTATATAAAACTATTTACATTTATATTTGGAGGGGCCAAGCTAAAATTTCCCTTTGGCTTCTTGAAGGTTTGCTGAAAAATCAACTGACAAAAGGCAGATTAGTAAGAGAAAAGGCATACAAATAAGGAAATCCTACTGAGAATATTAAGTAATCACTCAGTGATTTATTCCCCCCTGCGCATGCTAATAAATGATTACAAAAAGAAAGAAAAACTTTAGATTAGAAAAAGAATGGGCTCTTAGAGCGTGCCCAGGTATGGGTTATGGTGGTAAGTTATGTTATACTGCTAAGACAGGTGAATGAAAGAAGAGGAAGAGTGGCTAGCACAGGTGGTCTCATTATACAGATGAAATGCCAGTGGTATGTGTATCTTCCCTCAGGGAGAATAGATACTGAATATTTCCATCAGACATTTTATTTAAAGACTCCTAGTTAATCTCGTTTTTCTGAATCTGGACAAGGGAAGGCCTAAGAGAAAGCCTGGTTGCATCAATGCAGGTTGCCCCTATAGAGGCAATTCTCCCACACAAAAGATATTCTTATATTTCTATTCCTTTTGAATAGCAATCTGTAAATATGTCAAAGAAGTATATTTTGGAGTAAACTATTTTGGTTTCTTTCAGATTCATAAAGAAATTGAAATTATAATTTAAAAAAATAATAAATATCCAAATTCATCTCAAACCAGACATGAAAGTACTGGAAACACGTTATCTGCCCTTGTGATACAATTCTTAAGCATTCAAGCATGGAGAAGCATACCAAATAATCAGAAATACTTGGGTGACCCCTGTGGCTCAAAGGAGTAGGGCACTGGCCCCATATGCAGGAGGTGGTAGGTTCAAACCCAGCCCCAGCCAAAAAAAAAAAAAAAAAAAGTAAAAAAAGAAATACTTTGCTAAGTTGATTATAATCAACTTTTTTCAATTAATTTTGAGGCCACTAGTTTTTTTTAAATATTTGAATAGGTGACAGCAAAATAAATTTTAAAAATTGACAAAAACATATTTTTTCCCCTTTCAAAGGATTATTTATTCCTAATTGTATCTAAACATGTTCATATTTCTCTAAAATAGCCACCACTGAAGCAATCACATTAAAATGCAAAATTTGTTTCTGTTAAAACAAAAGCTTTGACTAAGAAGTCTTTTATTAATATGCATCCAAACAGTATACCAACAAACAGAATTTTAATAGATCTCCTAATATGTTATGAAGCATTTTTAAAAGATTACTTTCATACTTGCATCGATGTTGGGAATAGTAATGAGATTTTTAGCTCAAATCTACTTTTAATTTTACAAGCTTTTTAAAGAGAGGTCTTGTCTTTTTTTTTAATTCTACGCACTTGGATTAACTAAAGTAATCCAATGCCTGGTAGCCTAATGAAAGACAAGTACTGAATCCAACCACATTTATTTCGGTTCACTTGTTCACAGATGCACTCATTTGTAAAATCTAATGAAATTCTGCTGGATTAAATAGGAGAAAGACAGAGGCTGTAAAAAATTGTGAGAAAATCAGAATTAATTTTTGAGACAATAAAATAACAAAGAATTTTAAGAAAGCACAGGCATTCTGTTGGAAAATTTTATACCAACTAATTCTACTGAATTCAATGCTTATTTCATAAAATTGAATTCCAATCCCAATGTGAATAAATATGTTAACGAAAACACGTTTCACTGCTTCTAAAATTTAGAGCTAGTTACCTTGGGCTATGCTTATCCTTAGAAAGGGGAATTATATAGATAACTGTTCATTAATTGAAATCAAGAACTGTAGTACCCCTGCTGCACGCTGACTTCTACCAGGTAGTGTTATCAATGAGAAGTCACAACAAGAAGGTTTATTGTTCTTCTATAATTAATTTGTTGTAATTGACTGTAAGCTGTAGAGTATTATTTCATTCTTGGCATTATGATTTTTCACAAGAATGGGAAAGATATTTTAAATTAATTCTGCCTGGAAATTAAGAAGACTCTTAAATGTTTCTTTGGATCAGAAACATCCCCCCTCTTTGATTCATTTAATCACTTCCTCTGTATTACTTGTTTTTTTTTTTTTGTTTGTTTGTTTTTAAAGACGGCGTCTTTGTCACCGTCAGTAGAGAACTGTGGCGTCACAGCTCACAGCAACCTCCAGCTCTTGGCCTTAGGCAATTCTCTTGCCTCAGCCTCCCTAGTAGCTGGGACTACAGGTGCCCGCCACAATGCCCAGCTATTTTTTTTGCAGTTTGGCCAAGGCCAGGTTTGAACCCATAGCTCTTGGTATATGGGGCCAGCAACCTACCCACTAAGCCACAGGCACTGCCTTATTTATTCTTTGTCTAAAACATATTAGTTTTATATTGTATGTAGTAACTATCCTTTAAAATGTCTTATTATTTCCATTACATGCCATATCTGTTTGGGGGGATTTTGTTCGTTTGTTTCTTCTGTGACTTCTTATCTATTAATTTCATTAGACTTTCTTCTACCCACTACTTTGGTGTTGAATAGTGATGTCCCAGTCTCCCAAGTATTTAAATGATTTTCTTAAATTGTTAACACCACAATTTTAATAATGTTAACTGCTGCTTCTGGGGCAATTGTGTTAAACCTATTGTCTGCCAACACCAATGACTATTTTAGTGTGAACTTAATCTCTGGATTCTATTTGTTTTTACTGTCTGTGGCTCCTTGTGCTCTTGGGATATTAGGATTTTTTTTTCCCATCAGATCCGCAGTGATCAGATTAAGTTAGTGGGCTAAACTGGACAAAGGAACAGGCACTAGAAGGCATAGTTCCTTCTATCCCTGTGAGCAGACATGAGACAATCTCTTAACTGTTCACTAGGCGTGACAAACATCCTCTTCTCCCCCAGCAGTATATCACCAAGTGTGTTTGTCAGACATCTCTTAGCCTCCAAATCCGAATGTCACTTTTCTCTTTTTGCAGCTCCTTTCCAGATCCAGGAAGACCAAGAAGCCTTCCCAGAAGTCTACATGAGTGGGCAAGTTCAGAGTCCTGAGCTTCTCACTGCTGAGATGTCACTGGCCATTTGGAAATCCCATTCTTGTCCTCAACCTAGCACCAAGGAGTCTTGTGCTTCAGGGGATCCAGACAGAACCCTCAGATGTCCTTTCCATTTTTTTTTTGTTTTTGTTTTTTAATAATGCTGTTGTCCTATTCCAGAGAAGATGCCAAGAAATAGAAGGTCAGGGCTATAGTTTTAGGGTTTATTGTTTATTTTGTTCCCAGCATCTCCTTCCTGGTAAAATATACTTTCAAATAAAACAATGAAATATAATCATTTGTAAACACTGTATATCTTTAGATATTATAAAAGTGAATAATATTTGACTCAGCATTTTTAAAAATTATCTGCAAACTCCCTTATCATTCTACTAGGTTGTATATGTGACTTGTTCAATTTATTTTCAACATCAGTAAGGCAGATAGCATTGGAAAGGGACAGCTTGCTCATGATTCATGCCATCTTTATTTCTCTTGAGAGGAATGTTATAAGTCACTCTAGTTTATGTGGGGAAAAAATAACATTGAGAGAAAATAATTTATTGGGAGCATATCTAAATCTTTCCTTTGTGTTATTTAATAGGATCACTTTTCTTTAACTTTACCTGGAGTTGGAGAAGTTTGCCATTGCAAATAATCATTATACATGGTTCTTATTGGAATGGCATCAGCAGAACTGCTCCAATGGTTGCATTCCAACCAAATGTTTGGCATGTGTACCCCCCCATGCTTATCAGATTATATTCTCTGGCATTAAATCATACATAGACTTATGCAAGGAAAGAATATCATGGACAAGTAATTCTGATTAATTATCACATCAATGCCTTGGATAAGAAGCATTGAGTTCTGCTGCTCCTGAGAGTGATAAGCTGACCTTGTTCTTTTCCTACCTGAAGCCTATTTTTTTTTTAATTTAGTCAGTGGTATCTCTCCAATTCTGTGTGTATTTTTTTTTTACTAATTTTTGCTAAAATTAGTTAAATTCAGAATCTTTTCCTCCTATCAGAGGAAATCAAATGCCATCTGAAATCCTCTGGCTAAAACTACCTAGGAAAAATTGAAGAATTAGATCCAAATTTCCAGATTTTAAAAAATACAATTTTAGGGCAGCACCTGTGGTTCATCAAGTAGGGTACCAGTCACATAGACCGAAGGTGGCGGGTTCAAAGCCAGCTTCGGCTGAACCGCAAAAAAAAAAACCAGAAAAATAGCTGGGCATTGTGGCGGGTGCCTATAGTCCCAGCTACTCGGGAGGCTGAGGCAAGAGAATCACCTAAGCCCAGGAGTTGGAGTTTGCTGTGAGCTGTGTAACACCACGGCACTCTACTGAGGGTGATAAAGTGAGACTCTGTCTCTACAAAAAAAAAAAAAAAATACAATTTTAGCATTTGAAATCAACTAGTTTTTGTTTACAAATAATTACTACATAAAAAAGTCTGAGGATGTACATTTTTAAGAATACCTTTTGCTATATGGATAGACAAAAGAATCCCAGGATTCATTATGAAAAATAAATTCCATTCTGTACAGCAACATGCCCCATTTCTCAGTGATATGTGGCCCTGCTTCTATGTGACTATCCAAAATCTAGTCCACATGAGGTTTACAAGAACTCCAAATCATACTTTCAGGTATCAGAAGTTTATCAGGTTCATGGCTTCAGTGCTGTTGATTACCTGTCTACTTACTCT
Source organism: Arctocebus calabarensis (assembly GCA_963573935.1). NCBI lineage: Eukaryota > Metazoa > Chordata > Mammalia > Primates > Lorisidae > Arctocebus > Arctocebus calabarensis. The sequence goes on from CAUYON010049104.1 coordinate 20,492, forward strand.
CTGGAGACTCTAATTTTGTGATATCCAAGGTACATTGTAAAACTTAATTTGGGTCCAAACAACATAAGTTGGCAATTAAAATTCTCATGCCACAGGTATTTATACTTTCAGGGTATGAAAATGGTTAATTGACATATACCCTAAAGCTTTTGCCAATGAGTTTACCTTTACAAATAATTAATAATCAGCAGTGAAAGCAGTATTTTAATATTCTAAGCAATCTAACCATTCAAGCTTTTTTTTCTGTTATGGCCACATACGTGTCAGAAAACTCAGGAAAACAGATAAAACAGATGAATATAATCAGCATTAACCCAAGCCTAAGAAGAGTAAATCAAATCTATTAAATCAGTAATATAAAAATTATTTTAAAAGAAAAGGTAAATACTATTATTTTCTTTTATAATTAGCCCATCAACTATTCATTTTGAATGTACTTTTATGGCAAAGGCTTAAGGCTATCAGATTCATATGTCAATCTCGGGTATGATAGTATTAATTCTCTAGACTCATTAGGACCATCTACATAACACACATGAAAATCAAACTACCATCAACCTTGTCCTCAAAGTCAACAACCTTTGGTACTCAAGGAAAAGTAAGGTTTTAGGTTTTGATACTCATGAAAAGGGTGAGCTCTGTGTATGTCATATATTCAAATTTGATTTATTGTGATTTTCATTCCACGGAATGATAATGCTAATTTAAAGATTTGTTCACTTGCCTTTAGTCTCTCTCTTTCTCTCCTTCAAATCTGTAAAATCAGTCTGGATAATTTGATGCTTATCTTTGTACATAAGAAGTTCCAACATTTGGATTTTTATTAAAGGCTGACATAATGTGTATTCCTCTTAGTTAATAATACATATGTGTTAGGCACTAACTGATATGTATTATTTTCTTGAACAAAAAAACCAAGAAAACACCCTAGGGAATTCCAATGACTATTTTATGTTTGAGATATTCGAGATGGTATGCTGATATGCTCACCTCTTAATTTAATGCCATAAAATTCAGCTCAATGAAAATTAGTTTAATGAAGAATTTAAAACGTCAAATACATACAAAGCTGCATGAATGAGAAAATTAGAAACAGTCCCAATGTCTTCCCCCTGTAACCTTTGAATATTACCTCCAAAACTCACCATTAGACAGTATTGAGAGGGTATTAAGAGGTGTGACTGTTAACAGGGACTTAGGCCAGGAGGATTAAGCATTCATGCTTGAATTAATCCCAATTTCGGTATTGGGTTAGTTATTGTGAGATTGGCTTTGTTATAAAGGCGAGTTTAGCCCCCTTTTGGTGGCTCACTGGCACCTTCACCTCCCTTCTACCTTCTGCTATAAGATGACACAGTGTGAAGTTCCTCATCAGATGCCAACAGCTTGACATTGGCCATCTCAGCCTCTAGACCAGTGATAAATACATTTCTTTTTTTTTTTTTAATTTCCCAGTCTGTAGTATTCTATTATAGCAACACATAACAGATAATATGGATTTAACATCATATTTGGCCAACGTGAGCTGCGCTGTCATAAACTTCTTGTAAATGTCTTTTATAATGTTTACCAATGTGCTCTTTTTTATTGATGTTTATGCTTAAAAGTGCAAATAGTTTTAAATGTTTTGTACCAATTTCCATTCTCACCAGAAGTGTGAAAGAGTTCCAGCTGCTCATTGATCTTCTCAATACTTCACATTTCGTGCTTTTGTATTTTCTCTGGAATTGTGGCTGCATGATATTATTGAGCTTTGATTTCAGTTTTAATTTTCCTGATGAAGGTTATGAAAATGACAGACAATTGGGATTATACTTATTTTTGGCCATACAATAAGATATCTTTGAAAATTATGTACCTGGTTATTGTTTTTGCCCATTTTTGAAATGCTTTTTTCCAGACCTTTTCTAACTAGTTATCACTGATATTTTAATATTTTTTATAAGACTCCAGTTTCAGATGCATGTATTATAAACTTCTTATTCAACTCTATGAGTTGCTAAAGTTATCAGAAAATAAAATTTAGTATTATGAAAAAAAAAAAAAACATCGTGTTTATCTTCATTATGACAAGGAATCCATTAATCTCTAACTAGTCTATAATTTTAGATTAACTCACTCATACTTTTTACCTAAACCATTTTGAGGGAGGAGATATAAATTTAAAGATTATGATTCAGAAAAGCCTTTGGTTTGGGTTATGAGGTAGCAAATTCCAAACACTACACCAAAGAAGTTGATTGAGAATTTTCAAGATGTTGAAATCTCAAGCCTTTCTATCAGGACAGGGAACAGTCAATGCTTACAGTTTATGACATTTCGGAGTGGAGTATCTGCGAAGAAATGTTCTCTTGCTGGTAAAGATTATCCTTTCCTATGATGATATTATTGCATTATTGTTATAATACATCCCATTTATAGTTTTATAAAAAGTCTCTTTACTAAACTCCTTTTTGCTCACACTTTGGAGTGCTTCATCTGTTTCTTCTCTGGACTCTGAGTCATTGAGAGTTATTAACCTCTTTATTAATAAAGATAGTTATTAATCTCTCTTTTTAATCTCTCAGGGACATGATCAGCAAATCGACACAGCTCTACCTTCAATTTATATCTATAAAACAAATTTATATTACTATATTTACTGCTAATCACTTTCCTCTGCATCTCTTTTTATTCCAGGACATGGAGAGATTGATGATATGAAGATCAATGCTGGTGTGAAAGCACAAGGCTGGTGACAGCTGCAGTGATAGGCCCTTGAAGATGAGTCACATCTAGCTCCATCAAACTGCCCCGGAGGGCTGAGGACATCAATACCTCCACATATAGCTTGAGAAACACTAGTCTAAGCCACCATTAACAATGCCTGAACTATAGCCAGAGTGTTCTTTCTGTTCCCTTAGATCCCTTGCCCCTTTGGTCAGGGTAGTAAGAGTTATGTTTTGAATTTTACTTCAGATTTCATTCTTCCCAGGCCTAAACTCTGAATTAGGCATTCTATTCTAGGTAGAATGAAATCAAAATGACAAGACTCCATGAGAAGTCCATTTTCTGCCAACCCTCTCCAACTTTTTCTTCTTTTTCCTATTGCATTTATTATATTCTTAGTTATACTTCAGAATTCCCTTGCTTATATCCCTATGCAGTTATTTCTTTTCCTTTGCACACTCCACACAGAACTTCATTATATTATACACCTGATGTACAACTTAATTCAAGTAAAATCACTCAGAAAACTCTTGTTTGGTCCACCCAAAATAGCTTCCTATACCAGTCAGGCTCAGAAATCTCATCAACCTTGTTTTTCATCACTTATATCAGTATATACATGTATATAGGTTTTTAGATTATTCTGTCTTTTTCAAGGGGAATATAAGTCTTTTGATGATAGAAACAGCATAATGAATCTATAGCAAGAAGAACAGTACCTGATTTATGGTAAAAATTGAGAACAGTGTGTTGACAGTGGCTGCCTTTATGTGACTTAAGAAACTAAAATCCTTGATAATCCTCTTATTTGTTTTCTGTAAATTAGAACTACTAATTCTAATTAGAACTACTAAATTTTTACTTTATTACTGTGTCTATATGAGGATGAATTGGCATGTTTCTGTAAGAATATTTGGTATATTTCTTAAAATGCAGACATGCATTACTGGAATACTGGAACCAGGTCCAAGCTTATAATAGTTGATTATTCAATTCTCAGAAATTTTATGAGCTGATTGATGTCATATTTTAACTTGAATACTGGCCATGGTAGAAGCAAATGTATCATGAAAATCAGAAATTTCTGCAAGTCAAAGCCAATTTCTTCCTCCAAGAGATGGTTATTTACCAGCATATTGATGAATTTCAATTCACATTAATACATCTACTCTTTAATATCAATAATGCAATCAGTATCGATTGATTTCTATGAAGAAATAGAAAATTTGAAAGTACAAGTTTCATGGACTAGGTGCAAAAACAATATTTAAAATGATTCTAAATAATGTTTTTGTTAAATTATTGCTTTGAAATTACTAATTCGTAATATACTTGTATCCTAAAATCTTCATAAGCACACAGTGATAAAGTAAAAGACATTTAAAAAGGCAGAACTGAGGGTTTGGTCAGAATTTGGTCAATAGTCTAATGGACTATTTATAAAATTTAACATACCTTCATTCTCTCCCCAGCCTTCTTTAGATTTACAAAGACAGTAACTCTATAAATTCATTGGGTATTAGACTCACTTAGAAAGCTCTTAAAAATTTCAGTGCTCATAAATCGATACCTACAACAAATCAAACGTGAATTTCTGGGGATGAAACTCAGTTATCAGTATTTTTTCATGCTTCCCAAATGATTCCAACATGCAGGCAAAGTTGAGATCCACTAAAAGGGTGAGAGTCTATACAAATTGGCACTATGCCTAACAGATATAGATATGGATAGATGGAGATATGAATATAGATGGAGATGGAATATTTCTACTGAAACCTTATGCCAGTCAAGTTAAAGTTTTCCAGTTACATTTTGTCATTATCTCTGAAATGTGTTTGGTTGAAATCCAAGGAAGATAAATGAGCACTCTTCTTAGCAATGGTTTAATTTGGCAGACATCTTGCTCCCATAAACAAACTGTTCAACAAAATTATTTCTTGGAATCACTATCACTTTAAGAATAAGAATTATAGAGTTATGTGGCAGGTGTTAAATGTAGCTGCAGTAAATATAATGGAAACATTTGTACTTATTTTGTTATGACCCATATTATTTCTCAAGGTGCCTGTTTATATTTTTAACCATACAGCTGGGTTGATTGGCTTATCCATTTTCCTCTACCATCATCTACTCATAAGAATGCAGTGCCATTATCTACGTACACAAGCCAATCTCTAATGGTGTCAGTTAAAATGAACAGGGTGTCACTCAGATTATTAAATGAAATCCACAACATGCCAGATTATTTCAGAAAAATATTCACGCCACTAAATGTGTTTATCTATAAAGATATGTCTATATCTACATTCTCAGCCACACAGTTAGCTATCACTGTTCTATTCTATAGCTATAAATAATATATTTATCTATCTGTCTGTCTATGTTTCTACCTACCAACATATCTAGACTACGTAAACACATTTCAGACTGTTCAGTAGTTACTGTGGCTCATTTCTTAGATGTGAGCCTTACAGAACAAGTTTTAAAGTAAAATAAAGCTAATTAAAATTTAAGATAATAGTTTAAAGGAACTTACCACCAGTGCATCAGGGAAACCAGTAATTTTTTTTTTATATTATAATAGGACCTTGGCATGTACAGTAGATCTTTGAATGACACCAGTTTTAACTGTGCAGATCCTCTTTTCCATACTATATTGGAAAATTTTTTGGAGATTTCTGACAATTTGACAATTCAAATATGAACCTCTGAGCTTAGAAATTACAAAAACAATATGACAAGTGAGGCATGCCATGAATGCATGCAAATATGTAGCTTCTATGCCATCATTCTTACCATAAAATATATACAAATCTCTGTAAAAAGTTAAAATGTATTACATTTTATGAACAAAATCCACTTATAGACTATACATGGCGCCATCTGCAGTTGAGAGAAACATAAACAAATGTAAAGAGGCAGCATTATCATAACTGCATACAATTAACTGCACTACACACTGTAACTACTGTAATAATTCTGTACTACCTTCTGCTGCTATCACAGTGAGCTCAAATGTTGAAAGCATCTGTTTAAAAGATTGAGTAATGCCAAATGCCTCTGCCTGAGCAGGTTTTCTCTTCAGTAAATTGTATGACAGAAAAAAGTATTCTCTCCCAGTTTTCATGTATTTTTTTTTGTCGTGTTTAGTACAACAATATGAACATTTAATGAGACCATGAACCCAAAGTGCCACTGGTGATGCTGGAAGTGCTCCAGAAAAGAAGAAAAAAGTCATAACGTTACAACACAAAGCTGAAAGTTGAACTACTTCATATGCACCATACATGGAGTTTTGTAGCTGTGGTTGCCCATTATTTCAAAATAAATAAATTCAACATGAAGACCATTATAAAAAAAAAAGAAAATTTGTTAAACCATAGCTATAGATACATCATTAAGTACAAAATACCCTGTAATTTTTGCTAAATAACTTCATATCTTGTCTCCAAAATGCAGCTTTTACATGTTTACGCAAATGCTATTAGAAAGGTATTTCTATAAACTCAAAGGGATATGGGGCAAGACAAAGTCATTATATTGGATAATAAAGCAAAAGAAAGGAGAACAATGTAAAGCTAGAGAATTTAACGCCAGCAAAGGATGGTTTGATAATTTTAGAAAGAGTTTTGGATTTAAAGAATGTTAAGATAACAGGAGAAGAAGCTACTGTCAGCACAAATGCAACAGACACCATCTAGAAAATAATTCATAAGGAAGAATATCTTCTTGAATAGGTTTCTTTTTTTTTTTTTTCTTTTTTTGCTGTTTTTGGCCGGGGCTGGGTTTAAACCCACCACCTCTGGCATATGGGTCAAGCGCCCTACTCCTTTGAGCCACAGGTGCCACCCTTTGAACAGGTTTTTAATGCAGATTTAAGTGCCTTATTCTGGGAAAAAAAGTAAACACAGGAGATACATTAATATCAAAGACAAGTGAGCACCAGGATTTAAGGCAAGAACGGATAGGCTAACTATGCTGTTTTGTGCAAATGCAATTGGGTTTTTGATCAGGACTTCTGTTATCTAAAAATTAGCTAAGCCCTGAGCCTTGAAGGGAAAAGATAAAAACCAGCTGCTGGTCTTTGGGTTGTGAAGCAAGAAGGCTAGGACAGCAAGAACACCTTTCTGGACTGGTTTCACCCATGTTTTGTCCCTCAAGACAGAAAGTACCTTACATGTAAGAAAATTTTAACGTTTGCTTGATACTGAATAATGCCCCTAGATACCCAGAATCCCATGAATTCAATACTAAAGACACCAAAGTAGAATGAGACACCCTGTCTCTAATTCTGCCTCTAAATCAGGGAGGTCATAGGATCTTTAAGGCTTATAACAAATGGTGTTCTGTGTATGAATTGTCAGTGCTCTGGAAGAGAATGTCAGTACAACATTCTGAAAATCTGGAAACAGTGTACCATTAAAGAGGCCACCATTGTTATAGAAAAATCCATGTATGACACTCAGCCCTAAACAGTAAATTATTGCTGTAGAAAACTGTGTTCAAATGTTGCACATGACTTTAAAGATTTCTGACATAGTCAATCAAGGAAAAAATGAAAGAGAATATGGATGCAATAAAAAAGAGGGAAGGCAAAAGACTTCAAAATATGGTTCTTGAAGAAATTCAAATGCAAACAGACAGCACAAGCAGAAGAATTTGTAGATGACTTGATGAAGATGAGTGTTTTAAAATTAGTGTCAGACTTTAAGGAAGACAGAAGAAGCATGGAGAAAACACAATTGACATTGGACAATCTGGCAGAAGGGCTTCAGTTATTCCAGACTACTTTTGCCGTCTTCAACAATATAGACCTTTATATAATATGGACACTGAAGCTAAAGGAAATAAAGAAAGGGTTTTTAGTGAAATGAAATGAAAAAGCAAATATGTTATACAGAAATTATAATATGTTTTCACCTTACACTATATGGAATATTTGTTATGATCAATGAATTCATATTGATATACGACCATTAACTGAAGTCACAGTTTATTCAGATTGCTTTATGTTTCCTTTAACATCCTTTTGCTAATCCAGGATTCCAATATTATCATATGACATTTACTCATCTTGTCTCTCAAACTTTTATTGTTATTGATAATATTGATAGGCCTGCGTTTAAGTGTTTGAGGTAATCCTGCTTGCACAGACATACAAAGATGTGAGAGATTCTTGTATCCTAGTAAACATAGATTAGTATTTGCCTTCCACAATAAAACAGTGATCTTCATGTTATAACCTGAAATTAACACAGTTACAACTTTGCATCTTAATAAATTGATTTTGGCCACTATATCATTTGGAGACGGCCCTTGGAAATTATGATATAAACATTTCCTTACTGCTTCTCTAGTAATACTTCAAATGTGATTTCATATTGGTTATTTCTACAACCAAATAACACATTAAAATAATGAAAAAAACTGCCAGCATAATACTTCTCATGGTTTTATTCTTGGTCTAACATAGAACCAATTGTGTAAACTTTTATGACATTAATGAAAATAAATTCATAAATTGTCTTTCTACTTCTGTGTAAACCAAAATACTAGGCACTTCTTCCCACATTTCACCTACTTCAGGGTTTGTATCATTTGGACATAGGGTGTACTTTTGCTGATCACAGCGTTATACATGCCAGAACAAAAATCAGAGATCACTTGGCATTGATGTTCTTGATCTTGACAGTTTGCCACGAGTAAATGTGATACACCTGCCCACTGATTTTGACACTCGTCTGATATCTAAAAATCAGCTTTGCTCTCTAAAATCATAGATGCTGAATCATTTTATGGAACATCAAAAGCACAATTTAACATTTATCTAATGATATTCAATTGAAATATCCAACAAAGTATATTTAGTGCAACAATGAGAAAAAACATACACATTGTTTACAAAATAGGAACATATATGCATTTAATATAAATACAAATAACACAAATAGTACAAATATATGTTTTCTTCTCTTTATATATGTTCTATTTCCTACACTCACAAGAAGGAATTTTGTTTTACAGATTCAATTAAAGATTTAATAACATAAGCTTCATAATCTTGTTCTTTCAATATATGTACAATGTCCATAATTTGAAAGGAAAAATAGAATCACTAAGTTAAAGAAAAATATTCAGAGTTGCATAACAATAAAACATTGACTAAGGCTTCTATGCTCTTTGATTACACCACACTTCCTTCTCTTATTTTAACTTTCATAGGAGGTATAAAAAGGTAAAAATAAATAACAAATACAGTAAAACTTGGACTGGTGTATGGGTTCCTTATAGTGTAGGATGAAAGAAAGCATGTCCTATATTAAGGCAGTTAACAGTGGAAAAGATAGGTTTAGCAAATAATTTATACATTTTTAAACTTATTTGTCACTGTTTTCTGCCTAAACAGTACTCACAAACAAAAAAAAATGATTTTTTATTAATATCTTCCTGTTTCTCTAATTTTAATTTTAACTATATACAGTGTTTCTGTGTATTATCAGACAGCAATAAGAGAAAAAAGTAGCCCAATTTGTAAAACCTCCATTATTATGTTTAGCATTTAAACTGGATCACTAAAATCGTATAGGGCTTAAAGACATGGAAATGCTGAGAGTAAGTCCGTACAAGACGGAGGGGCCAAAATGAACAGGAACCCGGAGAACAACGACTCTCTGGTCCTTCAGTTTATGAAATATACAGATTTTATTAATTCATTGGAGGATGACCTAATTTTTAATAATTTCTTTAGCACATTTTACCCGTTTCATCCCCATATGCTCCTAATAACTTATCTAACCTAGCTAGTACAAGTTTGCATTACTTCTGGAAACATTCTGAGAATGATAGCATTTCCAGTGAATTAGGCATGCCTTTTATTCTTCGGGGACTTCAGTGCTTAAATGAATACTCACACGCTTCATTACAGTATCTCTAAAATACATGCAAACCCTGAGGCACACCAAATTACTGAATTAAGGTGACATAATTCTTAGAAAAAGAGTTCAGTGCTTCATTCCTAAAATATACCTATGTCTCTAAGGTTCTGACTAATTTATACTGCTGAGGGAACTGCCCCAATTTACTTTGGCTTTCAATAAGATACCTACAGCTGCCTCTAGCTATAGCTCTGATTTGGGACAGCAGTACCAGCCAAATTAGTGTTATCATAGTATCATTATTTTTAATAGATCTTCATTCCATAAGAGTAAAAAAAATTAGGACCCAATCTAACTTATTATATTTGTTGTTACTAACAGGGAACCCCATGCATCCAAATGGTAGATTAATATTTGTTTGCAGCTGCACTGAAGATCGCATGCTCTTTTATGCATAAGTAACAGCAACTAGAAAGGTGGAATAATTATCTTTGTCTCATTTTGTGGTCTGAGAATTCACCAAAACCCCAAAAGATAGTTAAAATTAAAATTGAAGAAGTGTTGAGATACTTTGATGGGATAGAACCATTTTTGTGTGCACACTGAATGACAAAACTGAACACAGACCTCTAGAATAAAAGGATAGAATAGAATGTGTTTCTAAAGAAATAGCAGGTGTATTATGTGAGTAGCTTTTCTAAAAGCTAAGTTACACAGTGGTGTTTACACTGACCTTCCTGATATCTGACGAGTGAGTCCAAAGAACAGGGATTTAAATCCTGAAGAGGAAGACTTGTATCCAATAAATAAGAGCCAGATAGAAATGGAAAAGGATTGGCTCTTGGTTTTTAGTCGACTCAAGTCCCCACTTTGAAACTGATTTTAGATTTCAAAAGGGGCTGAGTGTGGAAACACTATGTTACTTAAAAGCTGCATTTCCAGAATAGAACCAGGTCACTGATACCTTTCAGGCAACAGAATATGTATGTATGACCTTCAGTGGCAGAGATAAAAATTAATCCACAATATTTCTTCTCATTTTCATTATCTAAGTCTCCATGGAAAAGAAGAAAATCCCCAGCTTGTAAGCATTTGTGCTTTAAAAGGCTTTAACAAGACTCTGGATCTTTTCCAAGCACCTAAGGGTTTCTGCACATAAAGAAGAAACCCCGACAACCAATTTGGTTAAGATTTCAGAAATGGTACAAATAATGTTACATTCCAGAGGTTAAATCTACTTCCTCTTACACAATAACTGAAGGGTTGAATTTGTGTTTGCTTCACTCCCTCCTTTATATCCTGTTTCTATATTACCCATGTGTTAAAAGTAGCAATGTCCTCCCCATGTATATTCATATTCTAATATGATATTTATTATTTAATGAACTGAAGGATTTCTCCTTCAAACACTCAATTATTGTTGTGTTTATTATTCTCAGATATAATAAAGTTACATGGACCCTCCACTATTTTATTAATATTTTAGAATAATGCTATTTATAATTTCTGATTTATTCTCTCCAATTTCCCTGATAAAATGTTCATTAAAATCTAAGAAAATAAAATGAAGTAAAATGTCAAGATTGCCATTAACAAAGGTACTAGACAATGATCTCTTGGATATGAGATGACTTATTCAAATCAGACCTGAAGCTTTAAGGCAAAAACTGTGCAAAACATAATAGAAAACAAACTAAGATGCTTCCATGCACTCTGCCAATCCAACCTTTGGATGTACATAATGCAAGGTACGAATTTTTTGCCAAACCAGAACAAGGGAACCCAATCTGGCTTGTATCTTTATAAAAGGCACATTGAAACCAAAATATGTCAGTCAGAAGAAAGTAGTTATTTACTACCCAGCAATCATGGGTAATAAATACTTGCTATAGTATGAAATTCTCAAAATAAAGCAAAGAGGATTACCTTATTTTCACTAATCACATTTTACAAGGGTGATATTATGGTTATCAGCCACTGGATACATTTTAAAATTAGGAATAATTTGGCAAAATCAGTTTACTTGATAATTTTATCAAAGGTCTAATTTTTACATCTCTGTTTGAATGAGATTCATTCATATAGTGGTTAAGAATAAGGACCCTGGATCGAGGTGATCTGAGATTGAATCTAATTCTCAATTTACTAGAGGTATGATTATGTGTAAATTGTTAAGCTTTTTAATTTATAATCGTAACACCACATAAGATTATGATGATGATTAAATATACTCAATATGCTCACTGCTTTGGCTTTGTTTAAATGTTAAAATTTATATAAAAGATTATCGAAAATGAAAGGCATATGGAGAGCCACAATTTTCAAATATTAGTCTGTATGAAAATTACTCAGAAATGTGAATAATGATGCTAATTTAGGATACTCACATCCATAGATTTTGTTCAGGGTGAATAGAAGAGGTACCAGTTAATGCCTTGTTCTAAAAAACTGTAAGTCAATTAGCCACCCTTTTAGAAACATGGAAAAGTCAAATAATATCATTTATATGATTGATGAAATTCATGTTTTGAAAATTATCATTGCAAATATAGGTATAATCTTACTCTTTTTTGAAGCCATGGTATATATATATATATATTTTTAAAGGCTCTTTAAAAAAAATGACACCCAACCATGAAAACATAGTTATTTCTTAAGGTGAACACACATAAAGGAAACGGATTTCATGACCAAGTTATGATCAGAAATAAATAACAAAAAGTAAAAACAACTACAGTAAAGTAGGGACATTTTATTTATTTATTTATTTATTTATTTTTATTTATTTATTTTGAGACAGAGCCTCAAGCTGTCACCCTGGATAGAGTGCTGTGACATCACAGCTCACAGCAACCT
>CAUYON010049105.1:0-53841 GCA_963573935.1 Arctocebus calabarensis
TATAGATGCAAAAATTCTCAACAAAATCCTAGCCAATAGATTACAGCTTATCATTAAAAAAGTCATACATCATGATCAAGTAGGTTTCATCCCAGGGATGCAAGGCTGGTTTAACATACACAAGTCCATAAACGTTATCCATCATATTAACAGAAGCAAAAACAAAGATCATATGATCCTCTCAACAGATGCATAAACAGCATTCGATAAAATAAAGCACCTTTTCTAATTAGAACACTGAAGAGTATATACATACATGGCACATTTCTGAAACTGATCAAAGCTATCTGTAACAAACCCATAGCTAATATTTTACTGAATGGAGTAAAATTGAATACTTTTCCTCTTAGAACTAGAACCAGACAAGGTTGTCCTCTGTCACCATTACTATTCAACATAGTGCTAGAAGTTCTAGTTAATACGATTAGGCAAGACAAGGAAATAAAGGGCATCTAAATGGGAGCAGAGGAGGTCAGTCTCTCCCTCTTTGCTGACAATATGATCTTATACTTAGAGAACCCCACATACTCAACTGCAAGACTCCAGGAAATCATCAAAAAATAAGTAATGTCTCAGGATATAAAATAAATGTCCACAAGTCAGTAGCCTTTGTATATGGCGGCAATAACAGTCAAGATGAGAGGCTAATTAAGGACATAACTCTCTTTACCATAGCTTCAAAGAAAATGAAATACCTAGGAATATACCTAACAAAGGAGGTGAAGGACCTCTATAAAGAAAATTATGAAACCCTAAGAAAGGAAATAGCAGAGGATATTAACAAATAGAAGAACATACCATGCTCATGGTTGGGAAGAATCAACATTGTTAAAATGTCTATACTTCCCAAAGCAATCTACCTATTCAATGCCATCCCTATTAAGATACCAGCATCATATTTTCAAGATTTAGAAAAAATGATTCTGTGTTTTATATGGAACCAGAATAAAACCTGTATAGCTAAGGCAGTTCTTAGTAATAAAAAAAGCTGGGGGCATCACCATATCAGATTTTAGGCTGTACTACAAAGCCATAGTGGTCAAGACAGCATGGTACTGGCACAAAAATAGAGACATAGACATTGGAATCTAATAGAAAAACCAGGAAATGAAACTAACATTTTACAACCACCTAATCTTCGATAAACCATTCGAGAACATACTTGGGGGAAAGACTCCCTATTCAATAAATGGTGCTGGGAGAACTGGATATCCACATGTAAAAGATTGAAACTGGACCCTCACCTTTCTCCACTCACAAAAATTGATTTGAGATGGAGAAAGGACTTAAATTTAAGGCATAAAACAATAAAAATCCTGAAAGAAAGCATAGGAAAAACACTGGAAAATAATCAACCTGGGGAAAGACTTCATGAAGAAGACTGCAATGGCAATTGCAACAACAACAAAAATAAACAAATCGGACTTAATTAAACTCAAAAGCTTCTGTACAGCTAAAGAGACAACAACCAAAGCAAATAGACAACCTACACAATGGGAATGGATATTTGCATATTTTGAATTAGACAAAAGCTTGATAACTAAGAACTACAGAGAACTCAAATTAATCCACATGAAAAAAGCCAACAATCCCATATATTAATGGGCAAGAGACATGAATAGAACCTTCTCTAAAGAAGACAGATGAATGGCTAACAAACATATGAAAAAATGCTCATCATCCCTAATTATTAGAGAAATACAAATCAAAACCACCCTGAGATACCATCTAACCCCAGTGAGAATGGCCCACATCACAAATTCTCAAAATTGTAGATACTGGCATGGATGTGGAAAGAAGGGAACACTTTTACACTGCTGGTGGGACTGCAAACTAATAACAACCTTTTTGGAAGGCAGTATGGAGAACTCTCAAAGAACTTAAGCTAGACCTCCCATTTGATCCTGCAATCCCATTACTGGGCATCTACCCAGAAGGAAAAAAAAATCCTTTTATCATAATGACACTTGCACTAGACTGTTTATTGCAGCTCAATATACGATCGCCAAAATGTGGAAACAGCCTAAATGCCCACCAACCCAGGAATGAATTAACAAGCTGTGGTATATGTACACTATGGAATACTATTCAGCCACTAAAAATGATGGAGACTTTACAGCCTTTGTATTAACCTGGATGGAAGTGGAACACATTATTCTTAGTAAAGTATCACAAGAATGGAGAAGCATGAATCCCATGTACTCAAGTTTGATATGAGGACAATTAATGACTCGGTGGGGGTGAGGGAAGTGGAGAGCAGAGAGAGAAAGAATGAAGGAGGTGTAGGGAAAGGAAGAGCAGAGAGAGGGAAAGAGCGAGGGGGGTGGAGTCTTGGAGTGTGCCACACCTTTTGGGGGCAGAACACGATTGTAAGAGGGACTTTCCCCAACAAATGCAATCAGTATAACCTGGTTTCTTGTACCCTCAATGAATTCCCAATAACAATAATAATCATAATTTAATAAAACTTGTTTTGCAGTCAGCAAATTAGGATTAATAATAGATAATAAAAATTTCACTTAGTTGTTTTTGTAATAATACTAACACTGGCTTGTTTTAAAATTAAATGTATTGCTAAAATAAGACTCCATAGACCAGGCACATGGCTCATGCCTATAATCCCAGCACTCTGGGAGGCTGAGGCTAGAAGGATGGATTGCTTTAGCTCAGGAGTTCAAGACCAGTCTGAACAAGAGCAAGATACGATCTCTACTAAAAATAGAAAAACTAACCGTGTGTAGTGGTGCATGCCTGTGGTACCAGCTACTCCGGAGGCTGAGGCAAGAGGATGGCTCATGTCTAAGAGTTTGAGGTTGTTGTGAGCTATGATGCCACGATACTCTACCCAGGGTGACAAAGTGAGACTCAGTCTCAAAAATAATAAAAATAAAAATATTGTTTTTATTAGCTCAGTGGCTAGCACACCAGCCACATGCACCAGGGTGGCAAGTTTGAACCCAGCGTGAGCCTGCCAAACAACATGACAAGTACAACAAAAAAATGGCTGGGCATTGTGGCGGGCGCCTGTAGTCCCAGCTATTTGGGAGGCTGAGGCAAGAGAATCGCTTAAGCCCAAGAGTTTGAGGTTGCTGTGAGTTGTGACGCCACAACACTCTACCAAGGGCGAAATAGTGAATTTCTGTCTCAAAAAAATATGTAAATATATACATAAAAATAAAAAGAATAAGACTGCACAAAACAAATGCTCCCATTTTCTCAGATGTGTAAGCTTGTGCTATAATTAATAAACCAACCTCAAGACTGAGCCTTTTAACTGAGCTGACTGGTTTGCAGCTCTCACTATATAAACAGGTGTGATAATACCTGAGCTGGTCTATGAGCAAGTCTCCTGATGTCATGTCTGAATGTTGGGGCAATGTCAAGTTTCCGTAAAAATTCCTAAACATTTATTGTCAGTTTCTATTCTTCTGTCATTGCACAGACATCACACAGAGTTGACAGACTGACTAGAACTTGACTAATGGATTGTTGAAAATCTGGTTTGACTAAACTACTTTTTAAATATGTTAGCAGTTCTCTTTGCTGCAGAAATTCTCAGGGTCTTTAATGTATTAACGAGGATTAGCAATCTCCAAGAGCACAATAGGGCATGTGGCATCCCCCACCCTTCCAACCCCTGATCTTCCTCACTGGGCGTCTCCTATCTGGTGCATCTCTCGCTCAGCAGCATTAGGAGATGACGTGCAGCCACTTCCAACACAGACCGAGTATTAAGAAGCCCCCAGGCCTGCTACTCACTACTCCTCTGTCCAGGTGAGCATCAGCTTCAACTGTTTCGCAAATAAAATGAAAATGAATCTCAATAAAGTCCCTCGAAACTGATGCAAAGTCGTCCTGACTTCCTCGGTCTGTGTGTTCTTTGCAGCTGGCCCTGTGTGCAGACACAGCTGGTTTCTGTTCAAGAGTTGCATGGTTTTACCCCTGGCTGTTTGGATTGTGTATTCCCTCGTCAGTTATCCCAGCAGGGCCTCAGCATAATTTTCCTCTGACACTATGCCATTGCCACCTATTCCATCACACCTGTGTGGCCTAATTAACTCAGAAGTCCTTTCCCTGTCTACAGCTAACAGAAATTGGTCAATTCAGAAGTCCTTTCCCTGTCTACAGCTAACAGAAATTGGTCAATACACGAAAGCCCCTTTCATAAATAGACTTACAGATAAAAAACAATGCCCTCAATAAGAATCACTGGATTCAATAACTTTTTTAAAACATAAGAGCCCTAGATGTAATGAATATGTCATTTTGCAGATGGGTACACTGAAGGGTCGAAGAATGGGGGGGTCTTGTGCAAGGTCACACAGCTGATTGCTGGCAGAGCCGCACCCACACCCTGGAGCTTACGTCCCTTTACTTGTAGTAGAAGCTCAAAGAACTATAACAATTTATGCCTGTAAGTAATAATCATTTGACAATTCCAAGCTGGTCACATTTTCTTTCACATGTACATTTCCCCTCCCAAAAGTTTCCATGAGTTTGCAATTTAGTAGAGTATGATGGTGTTCAACTAAATGTCCTACAGCTTGGCATGCATCATATATTTTTATCATAAATAAAGTTCCGGTTTCCATTTTAAGTTGCAGTTGTTTACTTACTTAATGTAAGTCTTCTGCTGGTGGGGCATTAGCACCACAAATGAGAATATGTTTGGGGTATAAATACTGAAATGCGGGTTTTATTCACTGCATCCATCCATCCATCCATCCATCCATCCAATCACTCATTGTTGAAGCGAAATCAATGATGTAATCTCCTTTTGAATGCCCACTGCCTGACTGCAGCAAGCAATACCAGATTTGTCAAAGGCATCGTCATGTCATACAGAGTTTCTCAGTTTAGTTGGAGGACAGGTACATAAATAGAAAAAAGATGTATTTGTACAGATACTGTGAGAGCACAGAGGGAGTCCCACACAGGGAGACAAGGCACACAGGGGGAAAGCCTGCAGTGAACCCCAATGAATGCTGGAGATGTTATCCGTGCAAAAGGGCGTGAGGGAGGAATAAGAAGGGAGAAGAGTCCAATGGGCAGAGGCAGAGGAGAAGAGTCCGGTCCTTGGGGACTCTTTACAGGCAAATCCCTGCTCCTGGCCCCAAGAGACAAACTCAAAGGGGCAGGAAACCAGAAGCAGAGGCGTGGGAACCAGTGGGCCAGTTCATGAGGGTAAAGGCTTAAGTGCCATGGTGGACTTGATTCAAGACCAGAAAAGCTCAACCAGCCACTGTGCCATTCTGAGCAAGATGATCATTGTGGGAGCTGTCCTGTGTATCGCAGGACATTTCCCAAATCCCTGGATTCCACCCACAGGACCAATAGCATCCAACAAAAAATGTCTCTCCTAAGGAGCAAAACCATCCCCCATGGAAGACCACTGCTCCAGACAAAAAGGAGTCACATTAGGGTCTCTTGTGACACAGTCAGAGTCCTCCAAAATGGGCATGGAGTCACGAAAGGGTCTCCTGTAACACAGTCAAGTCCTCCGAGATGGGGCAGGAAAGCCTGGGCCAAAGCATTCAACCTCCAAAGACGTCTGGAATCAGAATGCTTCTCTATATTACCTTCTGTTAGTAGCTCTCTCGTCGTTATTCATCTTATTAGAGGGTGTCCAAATCTGTCCTTCCTATCAGCTTCTCCACTGACGACCATTCTCTCAGTTCAGCAGTTAGTCAGACATGAGCAGCGTGGGTGTTGGATGCTATTCTGGATGGGCTGGGCCTGGCTGACCTGAGTTGCTATGGGGACAGGGCTATTGAAGACCTCACAGGTACAAGACCTTGCAGGTGGGTTGTTTTGGGGAGCTGATTGTTTTGGAGGACTGACTAATGTCCCAGTGTCTTCCTGACATAAACAGATAGACATCGGTTGTTTGGGGAATAGCTTGATGAGGACCATAGAGAGGGTGCTTTCAAGAAAGAAGGGTCCCCAAGGACTGGCCAGATGTTTGGTCTATAATAGAGGGTCTCCAACCACTGACCAATCAGAAGGAGGCAGAGAAATCATGAAGTAGAGATATTGTCAAGGCCTTGATGGGCTATCTGAGATAAAAGAGTCCCAGGATGACTTACCCTAGTTAACATAGTAAAAATCACACCCACCAGCACCATGACACTTTTCAAATACCATAGCAACCCTCAGAAATTGCCTTACAAGGATAGAAATGGGGAGGGTTCCCAATTCCAGGAATTCCATACCCTCTTCCAAGAAAAATCATGAATATTCCATCCCGCACTTAACATAAAATTAGGAGTCAGCATAGAAGGAGAAATCTTGCTAAACTCAGTGACTCCTCCCCTTGCAGGGACTGACCTGCTCCTTTTTTGGAATGTGCCATGCTGTTGTCCTTAATAAAACCTTGGCACTTTGCCCATTTGCACCTGCTAGCTCTGCTTACTCATTCTGTTTGCAGTACCAGTGAGCATTCTCTGGTCCTAGGAACCAAGAACATGGGAACGCGGGGCCCTGACATCTAGTCCCTCCACACCTAACAATTCCATCACTTCTCTGCCATACTCAGAATCATGTCTTTATTTTCATTCATCTCAGCTAGTATTTCCTAAACATTTACCACCCACAGGTCTATACTGACGTGACCTGCTCCCTGCTCCCACCTGTACCTCCCTTGTTCCTTCCTTGGACATAGATTAGAGATAGATGAATCTTCTCCCAGAGTCTCTTGGGTCAGCTATGCCCTGGCCAGGCCCTCGCAGGTGCCCTCTGCACCTTACTCTGCCCATCTTCCCCTTGTGAGTGATCCACTGTCCTGCACGCATTGCCCCCTTCCTAAACCCATTGTTCTTCACTCATCTTCCCACTCAGCAGACATCTGCAGAGCTCTTGTTGACCAACTTGACTCAGCATCCAAGACCTCTTCAACATGCTGCAACAGCCCTGGTCACCCCGGTTCCCACTCTCGTGGGGCCTGTGTTCCAGGCTCCTTCCACACGAGGGAGGCTCCTGCTGCTGTCCCTGCCCAGGGCCCCACTCAGCACCCTCAGCCCCTGCAGACCCCTCCTTCAGTGTCACCCTTCACACACAGTCCCCCCCACTGTCTCAGCAACCCACTGTCTCAGCAACCTGCGCCCTCTGTAGGCCCCTGCTCTGCCCGGCGACTATCTGTATACTCGTGTCTTCATCCAGGAGGCTGTACATTTGGGAGCAGGGAAAGGATGACATCAATGGAGACCTGCATGTGGTAAATGTTTGGTAAATGCTAGCTGAGATGAATTAAAATAAAGAAGCAATTTCAATGTCATTACTGCTGTCTGACTTTTGATTTTTATGGGAACCTAGACACTGTGAGATTCAAGTTCTAGATGGAAAACCTACTGTTATAATTCAAGAAGGGGTGGGGGGAGCTCTGAATCACTCTGGCTGGAACACCTGCCCCAGCTGCGAGAGAGGGGAGGGAAGGCCAGGAAGCCCAAGTCATCATTTCGAACTTCCCGGAATTCACGAACTACCTGTTACTACTTAACAAAAACTGAAAAGTTATTTGTCTATTTTTAAAAGGTTGTCATTTTATTTATTTATTTGTTTGTTTGTTTGTTTATTTGTTTATTTATTGAAACAGTCTCACTCTGTCACCCTGAGTAAAGTGCTGGGGCATCATAGCTCACAGCCACCACAAACTCCTGGGCTCCCAGCAATCCTATTGCCTCAGTCTCCCAAGTAGCTAGAACTATAGGTGCCCACCACAATGCCCAGCTAACTTTTTTTCTACTTTTTAGTAGAGACAGGGGTCTCACTCTTGCTCAGGTTGGTCTTGAACTCCTGACCTCAATCAATCTACCCACCTTGGCTTCCCAGAGTGCTAGGATTACAGGTGTGAGCCACCTCACCCAGCCAAAAAGGTGATCTTTTAAATTATTCCATAATTTTCATGATAGTTTCTCTTAATGCAAACATACAGACAATAAATTTTATTTTAAAAGAAGCCTGGTTGCTGATATAGAAGGAAATAACTTTCTCTATGAAGCATATGAAAGGAAGTTATTTCCCTTTATATTTTAATAATTAACTTAGTCAAGACCTTATTTGGGGCAAGATGGTTTCACTTGCACAGCAAGAGAATTTCCAAATGCTTTACATCCTTGTCTCCATCCACAGGCTATGACAAAAGGTTTGTGAGCTCCAGTTTGGCCTACTGAACGACAAAGCATTTTCAGAAAGAGGAGCTGGCACCAGGTAGGACCTGTGGTCAGGTAGGGCCTTCCAAATGCATTTCCTCTTTAGTGTTCCTCCCTCCTCCAAGCAAGGAGTGGCTGGCCAGCACTTTACCTGCTGCGCCTGGTGTCTGATCAGACCAACAACATGTTCTGTTTTCTTCCTGTGGCAAGGGACTGAGCTGGAATCTCCTGCACCCCCACATGTGTTGGCAGTCACATTCCATATGGCCAGGCCCAAGGTGGACGTGAGTTCTGTTGTATTGGCCTCTTCCCCAAAACCAGAGCATGGAACAAGGTAGGTCGGCAGAGATGCTATCTGCCTCTTTGGAAGTGTTGCCCATCAAAGACAGATGCTCCTGCTCTGAGGCTGACTCTGCCACCTGGCACTGCTGCCTGTGGAGAGAGTGGGAGCCCAAGGAAAAGGTCACAGCCAGGGACAGTGTGAGAACTCTGGGCCTCAGTCTCCAGGGAGGTCCCAGGATGTCCCTCAGGAGCCAGGTGGCCCTGAGCCAGCCCCATTCCCCTCAGGACCTCAGTTTCCCCTCAGAGCTATGAGGACTAAATATCACATTCACAAAAGGCCAGTGCAAGAGCACAGCCTGGGCCAATGCCAAGCTGCCATGTGGAAGTATTGCCCCAAAGCACAGCCTCAACCGTGCAAGAATAGCCAACTGTAAGACTGGGTGCAGGATCTGCCCTGCCCAGTGCAAGATGGAAATGTAGAGCCACCTGGTGCAGTGGCTCATGCCTGTAACCCAAGCACTCAAGAGGCCAAGGTGGGTGGATTGCCTGAGCTCATGAGTTCGAGACAAGCCTGAGCAAGAGCAAGGCCTCATCTCTTAAAAAAAAATAGATGAGCATTGTGGTAGGCACCTGTAGTCCCAGCTACTCTGGAGAATGAGGCAAGAGCTTGAGGTTGCTATGAGCTGTGACACCACTGCATTCTACCTAGGGTGACAAAGTGAGACTCTGTCTCAAAAAAAAAGAAAGAGGGAGACCTGACTGAAGATGGTGGCCGAGTGGCAGGTTCTGTGCAGCCGGGCACAGTGAAGAGTGGGGAGAGAAGACCTCAGGCATCTCTGGCCGATGGGTTTCGCCCAGAGGCTTCCCTTTGGTGATAAAGAAAGTCAGTGAGAGTCTTCTGGACCCCACAAGGAGGACAGAGGCAGTGGAAAACTGGTAAGTGGTAGGTGCGTTTGGTCCCTCGGAGGCTGCCTGCAGCTGTAACCACAGCAACAGCAAGATTGCAAGCAGGAAAAGCTTTACCTGGGGGTTGTTTGGGGTTTTATTGGACTTGGACACTCGATTGAACTGCCTTGGGTGATCTTGGGCCGGTGTGCGGATGACTTTGGGTGTTGTCTGGGGCCCCAGACTGAGCCACTGAGCCAGAAAGGAGCTAATATGCTTCAGTTGTGGGCTGCCCCTGCATGTTGCAGCACTGGAATTGGCCAGGAGACCTTGGGCGAGTAATCTAGTGACTAAGCTGCCCAAAGGCTGGGATTGAGATGCTGGGCAAGTGCAGAGATCCAAGCGTTTGGCAGATTGACAGCCATGGCCCTCAGAGGCATAAAGGGAGACTGGATTTGGTACACAGGATAAGCAGGCAGCCATGCCAGGAAAGATCCCAGGGATAAGTACATTCCCTGGAAACCTTCTGCTTGGCCAACGTTCATGGCTTGGAGGGTCTTTTGAGTGGGCTGAGGAGTCATTTGGGCTCCCAAGCCTGCAGGGTCTGAGTAATCAGGAGAGGCCTCCAGTCCCCATCTTGTACAGCTGTATCAACATTGTGATTAACATCTCATACCTCAGAAGATCACCTGTTGCCAGGTCAATACTTAGCAAGATATATATACTGTTTGGTTTCTTGATGGTGGGGTTTTTGTTTTTGTTTTTTGTTTTTTGTTTTTAATTTCAACATTTTTCCTTGACATTTTTTTCTTTTCTTTTTTTTCCACCATTCTAGTTTAAATACAATCTTCCATTTTTGCCTTCTTCAACAATTAGAATTTGATTTTTGCTAGTGTTTTTGTCCCTATTATTTCCCCCCCTAATTTTATCCCATAAGGGTTTTAGCTTATTTATTTCGGTTCAATTTACAATATTTTTGTCTTTCCTCTCTACCTGGTGGAGGTAGGGTATTGTGTCTGAGCTGCCTGGCAAAGAGTTGTTGACCTCAAGGGAATCACCCAGCACCCCCGGAGGTTGGAGGTCTTTAAAGTTGGGCCCTAGTACCCTACCACACACCTATATTTCTCCTGTTTCTCTCTTTCAATGCCTTTCTTCTTTTTGTCAATATTTTCTTTTACTCACCCCTTATTCTTTCTCTCTCTCTCTTTTTTTTTCTCTCTTCTTTAAATCTTTTTTCCCTTCTTGCTCTTCAATCTTTTCATCCTGCTGGTCTTGCACCAGAAGGACTTATTAAAACTTTAGGCCAGCACTACAATAACTTAAACAGCAAAAAGAAGTGAAAGGAAAATTAGGGTAAGGAAACAGATACAAGAAAGCACTCCTGAGGAAGAATCAGCAGAAAATCCTGGCAACATGAAATCCCAGGTCAGAGTAACCCCTTCTAGGGATCATGAGATAGCTACCGCAGAAGATTCCTCCTATAAAGAAATGTTAGAAATGACAGAAGGGGAATTTAAAATACAGATAATAAAAACAATGAAGGAAATTGCTGAGAAAGTGAAAAACAATCAAAAAGCAATGAAAGAAATTGCTGAGAAAGTGGATAATAACCAAAAGGAAATTCAAAAACAGAATCAAATAAGAGATGAACAATACGAAGAATATAAAAAGTATATAGCAGAGCTGAAGGAACTGAGGCAGTCAATTAGGGAACTTAAGGATACAATAGAAAATATCAACAACAGATTAGATCATGCAGAAGAAAGAATCTCAGAGGTAGAGGATAAAGCTTTCGAGATAACTCAGATAGTTAAAGAGTGCGAAAGGAAGAGAGAGAAAGCAGAATGTTCACTGACAAAATTATGGACTTTATGAAGCATTACATATGAGTTATAGGTATCCCTGAAGGGGAAGAAGAATGCCCCAGAGGAATGGAAGTCATTCTAGAGAATATTATAAATCAAAATTTACCAAATATCATCAAAGATTCTGACATACTCCCTTCAGAGGAATATTGATCCCCTGGTCACCTCAACTCAAATAGAATTTCTCCAAGGCACATTGGAATGAATTTATCTAAAGTCAAGACAAATGAAAAGATCTGTGCAGAAATTTGTCACAACAAGACCAGTTTTACAGGAAATATATTAACCTGTCCTACATACTGACCATCACAAGGGACCTTCAGGAAAGTAAACACCCAGAAAATATAGGACAGTACCTAGTTCTAAATATTAACTGTGTACATTAATGCATTTGTGGAATGCAATATGCTGATTTTATATACAATTTGGAATGCTTACATCAAAGTGGTTAACATAGCCTTCATTTCACTTACTTAATCATTGTGTTAAGACATTTATACTCAACTCTTTATAGATTTGACATGTCTCCCTGCAACGTGAAGCATAGATGAGGTCCCACTGATTACCCTCCATCCACCCAACCTCTCCTCACCCTTCCCCTCCCTCATCCTGGGCTATAGTTGTGTTTTATCTTTCATATGAAAGTGTGGGTGATTATATATTGGTTTTATAATAGTACTGAGTACATTGGATGCTTTTTTCTTCCATTATTGAGATACTTTACTAAGAAGAATATGTTCTAGCTCCATCCATGTAAACATAAAAGAGGTAAAGTCTCTATATTTTTAAAGGCTGTATAATATTCCTCAGTATACATATACCACAATTTGTCAATCCATTCATGGGTTGATGGGTGCTTGGGCTTCTTCTGTGACTTGGCAGTTATGAATTGGGCTGCAATAAGCATTCTGGTGCAAATATCTTTGCTGTAAAGTGATTTTTGGTCTTCTTCATATATACCTAGTAGAGGAATTGCAGGATTGAACAGCAGGTCTACTTTTTGTTCCCTTAGTGTTCTCCAATCTTCTTTCCAAAAGGAATATAATGGTTTATATTCCCACCAGCAGTGCAAAAGTGTTCCCTTTTCTCCACATCCATGCCAACATCTGTAGTTTTAGGATTTTGTTATGTGGGCGACTCTTACTGGAGTTAGATGGTATCTCAAAGTGGTTTTGATTTGCATTTCTTTGATGATTAAAGATGATGAGCATTTCTTCATGTGTCTGTAGGCCATGTGCCTGTATTCTTCAGAGAAGCTTCTGTTCTAGTCTCTTGCCCACAATGAAATGGGATCACTTGTTAAATTCTTATTAAAAGTTTGAGTTCTGTGTGGATTCTAGTTATCAAACCTTTGTCAGAAACATAACCTGCAAATACCTTCTCCCATTCTGAAGACTGCTTTCTTTACGTACTGTGTTCTTGGCTGTGCAGATTTTCTGTTTAGTCAGATCCCAGTAATTTATTTTTGGTGTTGCTTCAATTGCCTGAGGGGTCCTCCTCATAAAATATTCTCTCAGGCCAATTTCTTCAAATGTTTCCCCTGCACTCTCTCCATGTATCTTTATAGTTTCATGTCTTAAGTTTAAATTTTTTATCCAGTGAGAGTCAATTGTTGTTAATGGTGAAAGGCAAGGATCCAGTTTCAGTATTCTACAGGTCTATGGACAATTCACCCTGCACCATTTATTAAATAGGGAATCTTTCCCCTAATTTATGTTTTTGATGGGCTTATCAAAGATCAAATGACAATAAGTGTCTGGGTTCATCTCTTGATTCTCTATTCTGATTCATACATCTACCTCTCTATTTTTGTGCCAGTACTATGCTGTTTTGATCACTATAGATTTATGAGATAGCCTGAAGTCTGGCAGTGTGATTTCTCTTGATTTCTTTTTATTTTTGGGTAAAGTCTTAGTTAATTGAGGTTTTTTCTGGTTCCATATAAAATGAACAACTATTTTTTCCAGATCTTTTAAAGTATGACAGTGGTGCTTTAATAAGGATTGCATTAAATTTGTGTATTGCTTTGGGTAGTATGGACATTTTAACAATGTTGATTCTTCCTACCCATGAGCATGGTATGTTTTTCCATTTGTTAACATCCTCAGCTATTTCTTTTCTCAGAGTTTCATAGTTCTCCTTATAGAGATCTTTCACGTTCTTTCTTGGGTAAATTCCCAAATATTTCATCTTCTTTGGCACTACTGTAAAAGCACTGACTATTGTTGGTATATATAAAAGCTACTGATTTGTGAGTACTGATTTTGTATCCTGAGATGCTGCTATATTCTCTGATCACTTTTAAGAGTTTTATAGTTGAGTCCCTTGGTTTTTTCAGGTATAGTATCATATCATCAGCAAATAGAGTTTGATCTTCTCTGACCCTATTTGGATACCCTTAATTGCCTTTTCTTGTCTGATTATGATGGCTAAGACTTCCACTATTATGTTGAATACAAGTGGAGATAGTGGGCACCTTTCCCTTGTTCCTGATCTGAGTGAAACTGTATTCAATTTTACTCCATTCAATATGATATTGGCTGTGAGTTTGCTATAGATGGCCTCTCTCAGTTTAAGAAATGATCCATCTAAGCCTATTTTATTAAGTGTTCTGATCATGAAAGGAAGCTGGATATTGTCAAAAGCTTTTTCTGTACCAACTGAGAGAATCATATTGTCTTGTTTTTTATTTTGTTTATGTGATGAATTATATTTATAGATTTATGTATGTTGAACAAACCTTGAGACCCTGGGATAAAACCAAATTGGTCATGTTGTAGAATTTGTTTGATGTGTTGGATTCTGTTTGCTAGGATCTTATTGAATATTTTTGCATCTATATTCATTAATGATATAGGTCTATAATTTTCTTTCATTGTTAGGTCTTTTCCTGGTTTGGGGATCAGTCTGTTATTTCCTTCATAGAATGTGTTGGGAAGTATTCCTTCTTTTTCTATGTTTTAGAAAATGTTATGTAATACAGATACTAGTTTCTCTTTAAAGGTTTGGTAGAATTATGATGTGAAGCCATGAGGTCCTGGACTTTTCTTTTTTGAGAAATTTCATGTAGTTGATGCTATTTCACTTCTTGATATAGGTCTAGTTAACATTTCCAATTCTTTCTGGATGAGTCTAGGAAGGTGGTGTGCTTCCAAGTATTGGTCTGTTTCCTCCAGATTTTCATATTTCTGAGAATAGAGTTTTTTATACTATTCATTAGGGACTTCTCAAATTTCTGAGGTGTCTGTTGTTATTTCTTCTTTATCATTTCGGATTGATGATATTGGGAATTTTACTTTTCTGTTTCTGGTCAGATTAGCCAAAGGTTTATCAATTTTGTTACTCTTTTCAAAAAACCAACTGTATGCTTCATTGATCTTTTAAATGATTCTTTTGTTTTCAATTTCATTTAATTCTCCTCTAATTTTGGTCATTTCTTTTCTTCTGCTGGGTTTGAGGTATAATGTTCTTCCTTTTTCAGTTGCTTGGTTATGTCCCATTAAGTTGTTGACTTCCTCTCTTTCCATTCTCTTGAGGAATGCTTCCAATGCTATAAATTTCCCTCTTAAGACTACCTTTGCAGTATCCCACAGGTACTGATAATTCATGTCTTTTTGTCATTTTATTCCAAAAATTTGGCAATATCTTTCTTAATCTCATTTATGACTCAGCTATCATTCAGCATAGGGTTATATTTAGCTTCTATGACTTTAATTAAGTATGAAGATTCTTGTGGTTGTTGAGTTCAACTTTAATTCCATGATGGTCTGAAAAAATACAAGGAATAATTTCAATCCTTTTTTTTTTTTTTTTTTTTTTGCAGTTTTTGGCAGGGGCCGGGTTTGAAGCCACCACCTCCAGTACATGGGGCCGGTGCCCTACTCCTTTGAACCACAGGCACTCCCCCTCCCCCAGGAATAATTTCTATTGTTTTAAATTTGCTGAGGTTAAACTTGTGACCTAAGATGTGATCAATTTTGGAGGATGTTCCATGGGCTGATGAGAAGCCTGTGTATTTAGTTTTAGTAGAATGAAATGTTTTGTAGATATCTGTTAAGTCCATTTGTTATAGGGTCAAGTTTAAGTCCAATATTTCTTTGTTTAGTTTATCCTTGGAGGATTTATCCAACACTGCCAAAGGGGTATTAAAACCTCCAACTATTATGGTGCAGGAAGATATCCTGCACCCTAGTATCCTCATGTCTGTTAGGGTTTCCTTTATAAATTGAGGAGCATTCTGGTTGGGTGCATAAATGTTAATAATTAAAATCTCTTCATGTTGAATGTTTCCCTTGACAAATATGAAGTGATCATCCTTATCTTTCCTTACCTTTGTTGCTTTAAAGCCTATTGTATCTGCAAATAAAATTGCAACCCCTGCTTTTTCTGATTTCCATTTGCCTGAATTATAGATGTCCATCCCTTCACCCTGAGTCTATTTTTATCTTTTAAGGTAAGATGAGATTCTTCTATGAAGCAGATATCTGGTCTGAGTTTATGTACCCAGTCAGCCAACCTATGCCTTTTTAAAGGACATTTTAAACCATTCACATTGATTATGAGAATTGATAGGTCTGGTTGTGTTTTATGTGTCATGTTTTTCGAATGTCCAGTGGACATTTTTAATCATTTCACCACTGTGGAAATTGGGTTTTATCAAAAATTTCCAAATGAGTTTACTTTCATGGTAGAGCATTGTTCTGGTCATTGTGGAGGATGAGTCTGAGAATATCCTGGGGAGCTGGTTTAGTTATGGCAAATTTCTTCAACATGTGTATGTCATTGAAGTATTTGTTTTCTCCATCAAAAATGAAACTTAGCTGGATACAGGACCCTGGACTGAAAGTTGTTTTGTTTTAGGGGATTGAATGTTGATCTGAGAGATCTGCAGTTATTCTAATATTCTTCCCCTTTTAGGATATGATTTTCTTATGTCTGGTAGCTTGCAGAATTTGCTCCTTCATCTTACCTTTGGTAAAGTTAATCACATTATGTGGAAGAGATGTTTTAATTGGATTGAGTCTTGCTGGGGATCTGAAACTGTCTGCTATCTGAATTTCAGTATCTCTTGCCAGGCTTGGGAATTTCTCCTTGATTACACTTGGAGTAGAGCATCAGTGCCTTTAGGACCATCCTCTTCTTCTTCAGTAATTCCTATAAGGTGAATGTTTGCTCTTTTGAAGTGGTCCCACAATTCTCTCAGGGAATGATCCATTTTTGCTCTCCACTTCTCTGCTTCTTTGAGCTTTTGGGAGTGTTCAAAGGCTTTGTCTTCAATGTCAGAGATCCTTTATTTTGCCTGCTCCATTCTGTTACTTAGGGATTCTACTATATTTTTCAGTTCTTTGAGGGTTGCAATTTCTTGCCTTATTGTCTCTAAATCTTTGGAGATTCATTGATTCTTGACACAATTTTGAATTACTCCTTGAATTTCTAATTCCGATTTTACTTTCATTCTGTTAATCTTTTTTGCCACCCATATTCTGAACTCAATTTCTGACATCTCAACCATTTGTTTATGAATGGCATCTTCTGTTGTGTCTCCTTTGTCATTCGTTGGGTGAGTTGATCTACTCTGATTACTCATGCTGCCAAAGTTTTTATACTGATTCTGCCCAGTGATTATTATTCACAGTTTGGCTAGAGAAGCCAGAGTTTTTATACTGATTTTGCCCAGTGATTATTATTTTACAGTTTGGTGAAATTGGATTGAGGGCCCCTGGATTTGTAATTACCAAAGACCTTTTACCAAAGACCTGGGACTGGTGATTGTGGTTTTTCCCCTACAGCTTTACAAAGTTCCTGTTCAGTACTATAGCCTGAGACTCTGGGGACCTGCTTGGTGTGATGGGGCTAGGTGGCTCTGTTGTATTCAGCTAGTCTCTGTCCAATCCTAGTGAATCTGTGGCTTTGGGATGAAATCTCAGCTGGGGAAAAATACAAGCAACTAAGACACCCTGCCCCCATGGGTAACAACTGGAAGAGGAGAATCAGACCCTCCCACTACAACCCAACCAGGGCTTAACCTTGGAGTGTCCCTGGGTGGCCAGCCCAGGACAAGAGTTCCAAACTAATTGCCCTGGTCAGCACAATCTCTGATCAAGTGGGAGAATTCAGAATGTCTCTAGCAACTGGATAGCATTGGTCCACTGGCAGTTCAAGTGTGACTCACTCCAGTGCTCCATTTACTTAGAAATGGCAAAAGAGTTAGTCCAGTGGGGTTGGTGCCTCCTTCCTCGCCTTGCATCTCTGTCATGCCCAGTCACTGGTAATCCCATGGGGCTGTGGCCCAATTTCCTCCAATGAGCAAATGCACCAGGGATTTGCACCTGCCAGAGCCAAAGGGGAGTAAATGCCTCCCTGGCCAGGCCACCACACTTAGCCACCAACCGGCAGGGGAGATGAAGCTTGACCCCCTCCAGTGCGGAATGGAAACTGGTGAGTGTTCCACTTGAGTTTGTTTCAAGTCAGATGTTAACAATGCAGTGAATGTTTTTCTCCCAAGGAGACCAGCCTCTGCCCCAGTTGCACTGTTCCTCTGGTACCCCTTCAGGGCGAGGTCTGATTCCCTCTGGCAGTCTGCAGAATTGGAGAGGTGTCTCTATGAAATTTGACCCTGGTGGAATCACTGTATTGTCATTGCTGCTGCATGACAGGTGCTCTATGCTGCTTCCTGCACCTCCGCCCACTGCACAGGTTCCTGCACCTCCGCCCACCACTGATATGCACTTTTGTTGCACTGGGCCAGTCACTCTTCCCCCTATGCCTCTCTCCACTTCTACTCGAGTCACAGTTTCAGTGCAGCTGCACTGCTGAGGCCCATGCAATGCTCAGCCCTAGTAAGGAATCATACGCATTCCAAACTCTGTAGGGGGTGGACTTCTAAACTGACAAGCAAGGGGGGAATGTGGACTGGGAGTTCAGAATGGCAGGGAAAATATATGTTCAACTTTTATGCTGGGCAAGAGAATGCCCTGGCTCACAGTGGGGTCTCTCTGGAGAAGTAGTCCCAGCCTTCAGCTACTGTCTCTGGTGGGGTGAGACAAGAGGTCTTCTGTTCACTGCCTGTTCTAGAAATCACACAGCAAGCCACTCTCTTAGGGAAGTGGATGGACTCTCATCCTCTTTGGGATGGGTTTTGTGCCTGAAATTTGCTTCCTTGGAGTCTCAGCTTTCCTTAGCAGGGATGATGTGCAGTTATCAATCTTCTCTCTCAGGTCAGCTCCTGATCTTCAGTTTTATTGGTTTCTTTCTGGCCATTACCTGTCCTTCTGGACAGGAGCTTCTATTGAAAGCTGGCTCCAGTCAGCCATCTTCCCCCAAACCCCCTTTTTAGAATTTCAATGAGCCCCATGTAGAGCTTTCTCTCTGCCCCTTTTTTTTGAGACAGAGCCTCAAGCGATTGCCCTGGGTAGAGTGCCATAGCATCACAGCTCACAGCAACTTCCAACTCCTGGGTTCAAGCAATTCTCCTGTCTCCACCTCCCAAGTAGCTGCAGCTGTCATTGTTGTTTGGCAGGCCCAGGCTAGATTTGAACCCACCAGCTCAGGTGTATGTGCCTGGTGCCTTAGCCGCTTGAGCCACAGGCACTGAGCTGTCTTTTTCCTTTTTTTTAATACCTAATTTTCTTTCTTTCTGTTTTTCTTTTTGAACAGTTTTCTTGCAATGATGCAACTAATAACCTATTCAGATTGTGCCAGGCTTCAGGTGGGAAAACTATGCTATCTCCACAGGACTTGCAGAATTAGGAGAACTAACCTCATGTTGGCAAACAAAGGTCTTGGACCACAGGCAAGCAGGGCAAGGGTACAGAGTATTTGCAGCTTGTCAAGGCAACAAGTGTTGCCTGGGGTGTCCTGGGGAATCGACCCCCCATATCCTCTCTCAGATATGGCTCTACTTGGTCCAGAGAAAGGACAGATGATGCTCCCCAAAAGGTCAGTGCCAAAGAACTCTCAAAAGGTTTGTTACACAGACAAAAGTTTGTTATCTTCAGGAATCACAGCAAGACATACACTATAATTCTTAGGTAAAAGGAGGAAATCTACATGTGACATTTTAGAAGGAAGGACAAATGGTTCATGTCTATGGGGGAGGCAGGCACAGAAGGAGTGTCTACCCCCACCCACACCCCAAAGTTCCCAGTCATGACCCAGAGCACAGGAAACCAGAGCCAGCTAATGTCTTATCAGGATGCTTCTCAAGTTTGGGGGCCCCAGGAAGATGAGAACTAGGATTCTTCAGAGAGGACTGGTGGCTTGAGATCCACACGTGGGCAAAAACACTTGTACTACCTCTAACTGGACTTCCTTTCTGGTTGGGACCAAGAGCATGTTACCATTAATTGTAGAAGGAAATGCAGCCCACAGCTCCTGTGTGCACCTTTGGAATACCTAGGCTGGACCGGCACCAATGCAGGGTGATTGTCTGGGGTCATATCACCTCTGAGTAGCTGAGATTGTCTCTCTTTTTTTAAATTTTTATTTATTTATTCATTTTTGTTGTTTGTTTTTTTGCAGTTTGGCCAGGGCTGGGTTTGAACTCACCACCCTTGGTAAATGGGACCAGCACCCCACTCACTGAGCCACGTGAGATTGTCTCTTTACCTCAGAATGACTTACTATTGATAGTGATTGACAGCAGGTGAGTAGCTGCACGGATGACAGAGGTTCTCCTGATCTTAGTTCCCTTTACCCTAGTTTTTAAAATTCTGCCATCAGCTTAGCTGCTAAATACTTCTAAATGAGTATAAATGCAGACCAGAGTGGGACACAGCTTCCCTCTCTACTCTTATTTATTTTAGATATCATTTGTAGTTCACCTACTTACTAAACCCATCAAAAATATCATCTCATTAATCCTAAAAATAATACTTTAAATAAATTCCTATTGTTACTCTCTTTTTATCAAAGACGAACCTGAGGGTGGAGGTGAATGAATTAATCTAAGATAATGGACCAATCAGTGACAGAGTTAGAATTTAGTCCCAGGCCTATTTGATTCCAAAGTCTGTGGTCAGGACCATGTCCACAGTGCCCTCTGGCTATGGTCATACAGCAGTTGGTAAATACATGTTTGGTGAATGAAACAGTGCTGGGGATAAATTCACCATCAGCACTGATTCTCTCAGACAGAATCAACAGGTTGACACATCGGCAGCTTTCATTCCCCTCCACCAGGTCTGACTCCTTGTTGTATCAGCACTGAGAACTTAGGGGCTTTGGAAGGTGTTGAGGAGAGATGTTTGTTCTCTTTCTGCCCCTTTCCTCTTGCTCTCTACAATCATGGCCTGTGGTTACATTTGATGATATATTAACTCTTAATTTCAGCTCAGCTCCTACACTGAAAAAGACACTTTATTGTGGTAAAATGATTGACAGTGGTGTATCATTTAGCCAGGGGCCAGAGAGACATGGGGACTCTGGGGTGTCCAATGTCCACCTTATTAACTCAGCCCTTCTGATAGCCACCAAGTGGAGATTAATTTCTAAAGTCCCTGGGCTGTCAAGTTGGGGGAAAAATCCAATAAGAATGAAAATGTAATGAACACTGCTCTGTGTCAGATACTATGTTAAGATACTAAGTTATCAACTCGATCCTTGTCTTAAGCCTATGGAGTGGGTATTTTGCTCTGTTTTATGATGAGGAAGCTGAGGTTTGCAGAGATTTACTTACCCTTGCAAGGTCACCCACAGCAGATGAGCTGTGTATAGTGCATTTGAACCTAGATTTGACCCTAAAGCATATGTTTTTCACTACACTATGTAAAGAAATTTGCAATGAGCAAGAATGATTACTGAATTTATCTAATAGAAAATTATGCATGGTTTCGAGTACATTCTTGAAGTTTGTCTGATTTTAGCCTTTCAGGTGTCCTTGCATTATTTTACAATGTAAATTGTAGATAAGTGATAGCAAGGAAAAATAATTCTTGTTTGTAGAGATGCAAAAAAATTCTGTCCAGTGTAAATCTAATTGATTCTCCCCCTCTATCCTGAAAAAAGCTTACAGTTTCACATTAATTTATAAATTCATTTTAACGTTTTTTTACTTCATATGAATTTATGATTCTTTGATTTCTCCTTTGAACAGGTTGTAGCATTTTTTCCAATTCTTTCATACACATTCATTTTGTACTTTATATTCAATTAAATATGACAGTCATGACTTTGCCTTTTTACAGAAAATTATCTTTTAACAGCCATATGGCCACAAGGCAGAGTTCAAGACATGACTACCCAACAAGGCCAGTCTTTGCCTCAATGGATTGAGTACAGAGCTGAACAAGGAGAATTAAGAGACAAAAATGCCCAGGGTCCCCATTGTCTAAGCCAAGCTAGATAGCTTCGTTATTGATTAAAGGAATCACATACCACTACTATTTATAAATCCAAGGCTCAAAAAAAAAAACTGTTTGTTTTTTCCTGCTTTTAATTATTGAACATGAGATACTAGTGTTGTTTTGCCAACAGCAGCACAATAGGTCTCTAATGAAACTCACTGAGCTACTAATAATTAAACCATCAAGAGGAAGTAACCAGTGCAGTGAGATATCAATTAACATTCTTCAATAATCTCTCTTTTGTTTTGGTTGTTTAAGGAAAACTGTTTTGCCAGTTATTTTTTAAACTTATCACACAGAACTTCTACCTCCATTGAAACTAAAGCCTTAGCTTTAGATTTCCCCCAATTCAAACATTGTCCTTTCACAAACTATAGGATGACTCTGGGCACACTTTTCTGAGGCTGAATCCCTTGATATGAGTAGAGGAACTAGTGGGGTTAAAAAAGAATGATGTAAGTTTTAGAGCTGTGTGTTGAGCGTATAGCAGGGGTTCATTGAATTTTAGCTTTCCTCCCTCTTTCTTTCTTTCTTCCTTCTTTCCCATGTCCCTCCTCTCCTTCTTCCCTACATCTCTTTATTCTTTGACTCTTTAATCTGTTTTTGTAAGCCTTGTAGTCCCATCAGAGATCTCAACAAGTATCTCAAATTGTGTTTTCATACTCTTATCTTTGAAATTAACAATTTAGCCATGGTCTCTGTCAAAGGGGTGGGCCTAGACATCCATGAATGTACTATGCACCCTGACAACAGATGAATAGTTCAGCTGTAATCAGTTCAGAAAGTAGGTCAAGCCAGTCAGATGCTCTACTGTGAGACTCTGTACTAAGAGAAAGAGACCAATTTAATTGGTGGTGGGGCCTAAAGCTAAAAGGTCACATGGTGTCAGGATGAGAGCAGGTACTATGGCAAACCAAAGGCAACATCATCTCTTTTTGTGACAGGAGAATGGGAAGTGTGATACTAGAGGAAGCCATGGTGCTGTGAGAAGCAGATCCAAGCATAGAAGAATAAACATGTGGGGAATGAAAGAGAGAAAAATCTACAAACTGATCACTCTGGAAATGGGGTAAGGAGGGAGAATGGTAATGGGAAGAGGGCATTTCCTTAAAGGGTATGAAAATTTTAAGATGACAAGAAGAATAGTCACATTTGTAAGGAACAGTGGACATGAAAATGGGAGTAGCATGACAGGTGCTAGACTTGGGAGCCAGGTCTACTATCTAGGATGGCTTTATCAATTTGCTTGGAGCAGGAGGGACTATTTTTGGGAGGTAGCACAATTGTCCTTAGCTCATTCCGTTTGGTATGTAAGGGATGAAGTAGAGAGGGAGCGTCCCTTCCTTGGTGGCTAGGAAGTTCACATGGCACCTTTCTTGGGGAGACTGGAGAAAAACTTGTCAGTTTTAAACTTTTACCCACCCCAAGATCATTTTGTTACCAGATATCTGTTAACCACCAAGTAGAGGGCACAAATGATCTCTAAATAAGAAAGCGTGGTAGAGAG
The DNA here is from genome assembly GCA_963573935.1 of Arctocebus calabarensis. NCBI lineage: Eukaryota > Metazoa > Chordata > Mammalia > Primates > Lorisidae > Arctocebus > Arctocebus calabarensis. Next base: position 23,030 of record CAUYON010049105.1, read on the forward strand.
AGAGAGATCTGGGAAGGAAAGGGGATAGCAATAAGATAGAAGGAATCCAACTTCGCCTAGTTTACAATTTGAGGCAGAGTGCTTTTAATGTCCTGCCACTAAATCAAATACTGCCAACTCTGTCCAATTTTGCAAACCCGTACCTAAAATATGCAAGGCATGATATTAAGTATAATGGGGAACATGGAAATTATTCTTGATCCTCAAATGGGGAGATGATATGTTCACGGAGGACTATATAAGAGACAAAAGACAAGTTCAGATAATTAAATTCAAGAACGCATCCTAGAAAAAGTGCTAAATAACTCGTTGCTGAATATCACTATGGTTACCGAATGGCCAAGGGGAGGATTTCGATGTGTTCATAGTTATATTTAGTACTGAGGTATGTAGCACTTTTCCTAGGATGAGTTCTCAAAATTAATTGTCCAATTTTGTATCATGAGACTATCATGTGAGACAAAAAAGTGATCTGGGAACTGATTTGAAGGGGAAATTATCCAAGGCTGGGGAGCTTCCTGGAGAAGGCAGATTATAGACGGCCCTTATAGGATATAGATAGTAGTCTGACAGGTGCCAGTGGGAGAGTGCAGAGAGGAATTCCAGGAGGAGGAAACAGTATGTGATAGAGGATGAAAGCAGAAAATGGGAATGTTTTGTATGCAGGAATTCTTCTTTGGATAGAGTACAAGGGTGTAGACCATGATAAGACTGGAACTGTATGCTGGGGTCTGCTTTGGACCATCAATGGTAGGAAAAGGAGTTTGTTCTGAATTTGGCAGGCAAAGGGAAGCCTTCTCTGAGCAGGGAGAAACATGATTATAAGTGAGATTTAGAAAAATTAATTGGGCAGCTGAGTGTAGGATGAGTTGAGAAAGAAACAGATTTGATGCCAAACAGATGTCAGCATTGTGGAGATGAGTAGGTGCTTCCAAACTGGTGCATGAAACCCTTGTGGTGGTGGTGATGAGGAGATGAGAAGGCAGAGCTCAAGGGCCCATCCTTGCACCGAGCAGCACTATCTGAGCAGGTAAGCTTTCATCAGTTTTGAAAAATGGACAGAGTATACTTTTATGTATACAGAGTTTTGGGCTGTCAACTACAGCAACACTAAAAACAAAGCAAAAACAAGAACACCTTAAAAATTGCTAGTGTGGTAAGAAGCATATTAGTTTACTTGACAGTGCAACAGATGTGGAGTTTAAATCCTTGCTCTCAAGTTTACCAGCAACTCAGCATTGACAAACCTCTTAATATTCTTGGCCCTGGTTTTCTTATTCTTAAAAATTTGGATAATAAAACCTACCTCATGAGATTGGTATAAGGACTGAATAACATGATGTCTAGAAAAATTTAGCATAGGGCCTGACACGAAAAAAACTCTAAACAAATGTCCACTTCCTATATCTCTTTTCTTGGGAAGGTGGGTGAGCAATTACGATAATCTTGGATGAGTAGCATAGGTGTCTATATACTTATGTGAATATAAAAATAAGTATTGTAGATATTCATAGTCCAGGTACTATATAAATCAATCAGGAAAATTTTTTTTTAAAGAATTAATAGTGGATAAATCTCTTCAACACAGTGAATTTTTGAGAAACTGAAAAGCCAAATAAAGGACAGTGGTAACCAGAGATTAACAAGAGCATTGTTAGTGTATTTGCCTATTGTTGACTTCCCTTCTATAGCTTATTAGTAAGAAAACAGTAGAAATGAGATGTAGAGGTATCTTGAATTTTTCAAGAGTGAGCTTTTGAATTTTAAGGCTCACGGATTTGGGCACATACTCAAAGATATATGGTATCCCCTTTATCTGCCTCATTACAGCCCTAATCATATATTTTTACTATCCCATTTATAGAATCTCCGTGGCTTCATTTCTGGATATGGAGCAACTGAGGCTTAATAAGTTCATTTGACTCACAGGAAGTCACCCAATCCTTTTTGCTATGGTAGATTAAAACTCTGGGTATATTGGAGGATCTCCATGGGCAAATAGCTCACAGAGAGCACATGTCCCCTCATAGCCTGCAACTACTTCATTGTCACCAGCTCAAGGTCAGGATTTGGCCTTTTGAGGGAGCTAGGTATGAGCAGCCACACTTGACTCTAGCTCAGTGATTACAAATTTATGGTGAGTAGATTAGAGGGGGTAAGACTAGAGTTTGAGAGACCAATTAAAATGCTGTTGATAAAATTGAAGTAAAAGATGAGGTCCGATTCAGATTAGAGTTGAGAAGTGGGCCAAGTTTATGATGTTACTATAAAACGATCAGTGGTGTTTGGTTATGACTCAATATAGAAGTGAATGGGGAGAAAGGCATCATGGATGGACCCTGGCTATTTGCCGTGAGGACAAGGGTGACTGTGGGTGCCTGTTCCTGAAGCGTGAAACATAGGAGTGGTGATGTACCAAATCAGCTTCCTCTTCTTCTGGCATATATTGGGAGAGTTGTGTGTTTTACATCCACTTCTGAATTATCCCTCTAACAGCCACTTTTCCTTCCATGGATGGGTTTCTCCAGATGTTCTTTAGTTCATCCAATACCACCTGTTTCACCTCCATAAAATATTCCTCCCATTGCATGATGGGGCTGGACCACACTTGCTGATTTGCACAGAGTGTTTATTCTCCACACCAAACCCACATACTACTGTATGGTTATCTTAGAATTGCAAGCAATAAAAAGATTTTCAACTCCTGATGAGAAAAAGTGTTAATTAACCTTCATATGACCACTCGTATTGCCTGTCAACCACCAAGTACCATTGATTCTTCTTTCTTAACATCATGAATTTGTCTCCTTTTCCTGCTCCATTCACCTCTAACTTAATTTTGACCTCAGAAGAAGATAAGTTCTTCGCGGAGGTTCCCCTCATGGGCACAATTTGACCTTGGTCCCTGACCTTAAGGTTTCTCTCCTGGGAGAAGGTGCCTTATTTCTTAAAACTCTCCCACATGAATAATCAGTCATTTTTAGGTAAGCTCCCATTTCTACCACCAGCATCAGGGAGGAGGGAGTTTACCCTATATTCCACACCTTTTTCTCAATGGATGATACATGGGATGCAGTAATCCTAAATTGCACATTTTCTCCATATGAGTTCTTTAGTATAGTGTAAGAACCCAGGAGGTTTTAGTAGGATGATCTCAGATGAAGTAACTATGAAAGACAGAAGGAGGACTCTTCTTAGTTATGCAGCTGGTTTGTACTGACTGATTCAAACTAACATTCTGTAAAGATTGACATAAGTTCTTGGAGGCAGAAAGTCTAGATCTGCGCTAATGAAGGAATACAGTTCTTCAAATGAAACACAGTTGATATAGACTCCTGTCCCAAGCAGCTTCAGGTTCCCTTTCTTTTGTCCTTGGTTTACAGAACGTCACTGGAACTCCTTGCATATATACACCTAAGCACTTGCCATCACTTTACGTGAATTAACTCAATCTACTAAAAATAACCCATTTTCTTGGTAAAACAAATGAGGTGTAGAGAAGTAGGATGACTTGGCCACTTTACCAATCTAGTGAATGGTAGAGACAGGATGTGGACCCAGGCGCTCTTCATTCTGGAAAGCACTAGCTCTAAATGGGATTCCTTCCAAAGACTCTCCCTGTTCCAGAAGACACAGAATCCATATAGAAGCTTTGAAATGATATCAACATATCTTAGAACAAGCTGAATTTCTAGGCAACATCCCTTGCCTGTATGCTATCCCCTCTAAATAGAAGGGAAGCAGTGTGATGACCTTTGTCCTATAGAAGTGATTGGCATGTTGCAATGAGAGGGAAGAGAGTATGACATTCATAGTTTCTGTTTATTGGAGGAATAAATTAGCGTGGAGCTGTGGACATGAGAAGTGGGAGAAGCCTGGGCTCACCCAATGGTTAGATATTCAGCAGGCACAGGAAGACTTCACTGGGGAGTGGCACCAGAAGTGTGGGTGCAGTTGTCCACAGAGCTTCCCTGCCCCAGTGTAAATTGCAGATTCAACACCTCTGTGCCTACGGTTAAGCTTGAAGGGCACTACCTGAAAAATAATTTGAGGGTCTGAGGCCTGGAGCCAGGAAGTCCAACGAGAATATTCAGCCCCCAGGCCTGGTTCAAGGATGTTCCACTCCCAGGTAGCTGCGTCAGTTCAACAGGTCCACAGAACGCCTGGTCTGATTTTTTTCTTGCTGAGAGCTATAGGGAGTGCAGACGATTTTTAGAGCCCTCACCAGGTCACCCCCAGGCCATTCTCTGCACACAGCTCTGGCTTTCTCGGGAAATCAGCTAACAGCTTTTCCTTGGCTTTCCTTGGACTGCTAATGTAATAGTGCTTATTTTCAGAATCTTTGTGAGGCTGAGGAAAGCATCAGAGTTTCATTGTAAATCCATTATGTCTTCTTTGGTTAGAAATTATCCCTGACAAGCAGTCCCACAGCAAAGGGAAGTCAGTATTATTTTACAGAATAAAAGGGGGGATTGGCTTCTTCTTTTATTATTTTTTTATCATGACTGTCCTCCTTTTGGTTATGACATTCGATGTATTATTTAGCTTAAGTGCTTGATTAAGGAAGAACTGGTGGGGGGTGGAGTAGGAATAGGAAGGGGGGGGCGGTTGCACAGGCACTGGTGTTCCTGCTCCTGTCTTGATAGCTGGGACAGAAATAAACTGCCACGACCCTTTGGGGATCCTTACTTGTTACCCTCAGCAAGGAGATCACGTTCTGCCTACAGGACCTTCTGGACGTTTCTGGGTCAGCAGAACCTTGGTGCCTTTCTTTCATATACCGGAACCCTTGTGTCTTTATTAAATATTAATTTGCTGTCAATAATTAAATGCTGATTATTTGATCTCTAATGGGGTCAGGATTCCCACAGTCCCATATTAGTGTAATAATGCAAAAGTAAAAATTGCCTTTCAGATGGAAAAAATGTACTTATTATTCTTTCTTTGTTCAGAGTAAAATGGTTTGTCTTAAATTAAAAATTAAAAGCAGGATTTTCTTTAATCTTCGAATTAAATTAGTGCTAATTAGTTCTATTTTCTGTACAACATTCACATGCTAAAATCTCGGCCATTCCTTCAGCGTATTAATGGTGCCCTTTGGCTGTAATCAAGATTGTCTTACATTAAAAATGATACAGTTAACTCAATTATATTAAGATTCATTGTTCTCAAATCACAGGGTTATGACTAGAAGCTGTTGGAACCATTGGCAGGGCTGAGATTGCCAGGGTGCAGAATAAAGTCAGCCATCATTTCCATTTCAAACTCCCAAGGGCTGTGCAAGGATCACAAAACATCTGAGATTCCCAGGTATCCCTGGGGTGAGTAGCAGACACAAGGATTGGGTGCAGATTTCATGCCCGTCCATGCAGTGGCCATCATGACAACATTCATCACTCTTCTTTGAAAGAGGAGGAAAAAAGAGAAAAAGCCCAAGGGGGTCCTTATTTGGGATAACACTCTATTTAATAGCTGCCTGTTTCCATCTCACTCCTTACTACCTAGAGAATTAGTGCCTGGATTCTGAGTTAGGCAGAGACAACAGCATCCACCATGGTGTCACCCACTACTCTGCTTATATGCCGTGTGCCAGATACCATGAACCAAAGACTGTGACTCATCACTTCCTTATCAATAACCCTGGAAAGTTGGTATTGTTAGTCTGACTTGACACTTGGCTGAGGCTCAGAGAGGTTGAATAATCTCTGCTATCACACCAATTCATTTTTAAGAGTGTTTATGTTTCTACAACCAAAAATAATGTTGTATGAGTTTTGGTCTGTGTGCATGTGTGTTGGTATGTTAGCCTGTGTGTTTGTGTGTGTGCATGCATATGTGTACACATCTGTGTTGAGAAAGAAAAGAGAGAGAATAAGTCTGTAATCATCTAGCAAGATGGTACAATTACTTATGTGACTGAAGATTGATCCTTATTTTTTCTTTGGGGTATCATCTTTGTGTGGAGTTGAGTAGGGAGGAAAGGGAAGATCTCATTCATAAACCTTACTACATATATGGGATTTACAGAACTATCTCTAAACCTGCAAAAAATCATACTCCAGCAAGCAGTCACCCCTTATTCTCAGGGGCAAACATCCCAAGACCTCTGGGGTATGCCTGAAACAGAGGATGGTACTGCAACCTATATCTCTATATCTATCTATCAATCATCTATCTATCGATATTATGAGTTTTATCTTATACTTACATACTTGTGATAAAATTTAATTTATAAATCAGGCATAGCAAGAGATTAACAATAATAACTAATCATAAAATAGAATAATATTGATGATATGTTGGAATAAAAGTTAGGTGAATGTAGTCTCTTTCTCTCTTAAAATATCTTGTTGCATGTAATATTTGTGAACCATTATTCACCACAGGTAACTAAAACCATGGAAAATGAAACCATTGCTAAGAGGAGACTATTGTATGGCATGGTCAACTCAGATGCCACCGCAAAGCATAGGCTCAGACCATAACCTGAACGTCATTGCTAAGCCTCCTTATACACAAGTACCTTTAACTATTTAGTGGTGTCTGCATGCAGTAAACCTTAGCGTTTGCAGTGCTGTGATCATATGGTTTAGGATTTAGTAGTTCTGATCTTGAAGAGAGGAAAATTTTCCCAGTATTTATTGCAAATTTGCTTGGGTTGCCAAGTCAGTTAATTGAGCACCATACAAATTTTAATCTCATTCGTTTATTTATTTATTTATTTTTGAGGTAGAGTTTCACTCTGTGCCCTGTGATTGAGTGCTGTGGTGACAGCAAACTTAAACTTTTGGTCTCAAGTGATCCTCGTACCTCAGCCTCATAAGTAGCTGGGACTACAGACATCCACCCCAATGCCCGGCTACTTTAGAGATGGGATCTTGCTTTTGCTTAGGCTGGTCTTGAACTCCTGAGCTCAGGCAACTCACCTGCCTTGGCCTGCCAAAGTGCTAGGATTACTGGCGCGAGCCACCATGCCGGTCTCATTCTTCACAGGAAATCCTATGAGATAAGATATGTCCATTTCATAGATAAGAAATTGGAATGTGAAAGAAGTAAAAGAATTTCTCCAAGGTCTTATAGTTGGGATTCCACCTTATTCCATATCTTATGCTCTTTTTACAACGTCAGGAACCTCATTTGGGAAACTGTGTTTGGATTCTAGACTTAGGACACAACCACATTAGAAATACAGGTCTAGATTACAGCCTGGAGTGTACTTGTCCTGCCAGCGACCAGGACCAATTTAGGGCCACCAGGGAAGGGTGATGTTTCCTGAAGGAAATTATTGATCAGGTTTCACTACACCATCATACTTGACTGTTTGAAGTAAATACGTATTTCTTATGATTCCACAACCAGGGCAGATTCTGATAACAGAGTGTCCAATCCAGTATGTGTTCCTCCTCCGTCTGTCCTCCAAGATATCCAGTCTGAATCCCAACTATTGGCTACAAGATGAAGATCTAATTCTGAATAAGAGCTGGAATGTGAGTTATAAAACTGTCAGAATCTGGGTTGACAGTGGTTCGCAAGAAAATACCTGTGGCCTTTGGGCTCATGGTTCTCCAAAGACTAGATTGCCAGTAGCATGCTACCAATTAGTGCTTCTATAGTAGAGTAAAGAACAATCATCTCATGGGTTTGAGGAAGCAAGTGGAAAGGGGGAAGATACCAGAGGTCACATAAGGAGAAATGCAGAGCAAAGATAATGGACAGAAGGGATGACAGACACTAACGCTGTGAAAGACAGAGGTGGAGATTAGAAGGGGTAGGAAGAGCCGGGGCTGTGTGTGCAGCAATGGAAAGAGAGAGAGAACCAGAAAATAAAAGAGAGGTTTGCTCAGAGAGAACTATCTTGGAGCTTTCTTATGCTGCTCTAATGATAGCCAGCAAAATAAAAGCACGTTAATTTCACAAGTCATGAAGGCAACAGGACTTTCTTTTGTGTATGTTCCTTGAACTGGATTTCTGAATCATCTTTCCTTTACTATCCATTCTCTTCATGCAGAAGTTCTGATTTTCAGTTTTGGTTCTACTACTTAAATAATACATCCAAAATAATCTGAAAAGGAAATCCTTCCAGATTTTTACTAGTTAACTTTCTAGATCTGCTACGGTTGTCTGGTTTACTATTAATTCATAACAATATGTATCTTCAGCAACAGTTCCTCATGAGTTTTCCAAAGCAGGTTAACTAAGTTTTCATAGAAACAAAATTTTCTTTTCTCATGTTTGGATTTAATTGATCATGAGACACTTTGTTAAGTTTATAACTAAAACCAGGTGGAACTGGCGCAAACAGGTTTAGGTATAAGCACAGCCAGTGTTGAGAGCAGGAGCAGGCAGCAGCATCCCAGGGAGCTGTCTACCAGCTGCAGGAACTCAGGTGCTGTGAGAATCAAAGGTTTTCAGAGGGACTGGAGAGTATCTTAATCCAATAAGTCAGTTCAGTGGCAGTCGGCTGAAAGCTCTTTACACCTGGGGCATAGCTGGGACTGGAGCCCTGGTTGGGGTCTGGGTAGCTCGTTTCAACATGGCACATCACATTTTTGTCACAGTTATCATGGTGGTGCTTCTAGCTTTCATTAACCACCATTTTCTCTTCTAATTTTCCACTTAACCTTTCATTTACCTTAAAAGCAGAAGGAGATTTTTGAGTTAGAGTGACTGTTGAAATTAGGTAATGAATATCCCATTTTTAAATCTTTTTTAAATTTAAAAAAATTTAAATTTTTAAATGTTTAAGAAATTTTTTTTTGAGACCGAGCCTCAAGCTGTCACCCTGGATAGAGCACTGTGGCATCACAGCTCACAGCAACCTCCAATTCCTGGGATCAAGCGAGTCTCCTGCCTCCGCCTCCCAAGTAGCTGGGACCACAGGCACCCGCCACAACGCCCCGCCATTTTTTGGTTGCAGCCGTCATCGTTGTTTGGCGGGCCTGGGCTGGAGTTGAACCCGCCTGATCAGGTGCATGTGGCTGGCGCCCTAGCCCGTTGAGCCACAGGCGCTGAGCCAAAATGTTTAAGATATTTTTTAATGGCTGAAAAAATAGTGATAATAAAAAGCTGTCTCTAGAAACTAGACAGAATGTTGTCACAGAAGTTTGGAGAAATTTTTGTTCCATGTACTGTCCCTGGGGCCAGACTGAAGGAGGGCACCAAAGTGTGCCCCTTATTTCTCCTCCTGAGGCAGTGGCTTGGCAAGAGGGTACTGAAGGTCCTGCCAGTGGCTCCTAATTTGGAATGGCAGGGACTGCCTGTGAGTGTGATGTTCAGGACAGCTGGGGACACACCGGTCTGCAGGTGCTGCTATAGATTAACCCCACATGAACAAGCTACATGAGACTCTCTCCCACAAGCAGAAAGCTGCTGGGGACCACAGCCTCTTCTGATCCAAAGTCAAAGGTCAAGGGGCACCTGAAATGTAGATCAGTCCAAACAGATAACTCAGTATAGGCCCTGCAGCACCTTGGAATCCCAGGATGCACAGACACTTTCTCTCACTGCATTCAGGCTGGGCCCCCATCCTAAATCTGCCTGGCTTCTGTATTCCTGTACAAATCCTGCAAAATTACATGTACCAGACCCACGTCTTATAATCTCAAAGGAAAATTCTAACCACATCAGGATCATCTTCAACTACCCTCTCTTTGGATAAAGATCTGGCCTTGAAAGAGCTTTTATCATTCAAGAATGAAATATAGGAAACAATAACAGAAAACATCTATTCAAAGTGACCTACAATACAAGAAAAAGAAGAAGAAGATACTTGTAACTCAGGGTGGGCAGAGGAGGAAAAGCAGAAACAGAAGTAAATGTTTTAGTTTTTCTCCTTTGGGTTCTAAATGAAATTCAATCTGATAAGACGCAAGGCTGTGAAGCTGATAAGGCTGATCAAGACAAAGGCAATACTGAAAAAGAAAACTGGGTAAGACAGAGGATGCCAAAATGTAAATATCTGAAGCCTTACAGAACAAAATGAGCACTGTGAAAATTTTAATCAGTGGTTTAGAGGACAATTTTTTTTTTTTTGTAGAGAGAGTCTCATTTTATTGCCCTCGGTGGGGTGCCAAGGCATCACACAGCTCACAGCAACCTCCTACTCCTGGGCTTAGGTGATTCTCTTGCCTCAGCCTCCCAAGTAGCTGGGACTACAGGTGCCCGCCACAATGCCCGGCTATAGAGGACAATTTTGAGAACCTCCCCTGAAACATAAAGCAGTGGGATAAAGACATTAAGACAATAAACTGTAAGTTGATAGGTATGGAAGGCAGAGAATGGAAATCTAATGTATGGATGTTTGGGGTTTCCAAAATAAGGACCAGAAAAAAATTGATCTGAAGCAATTATATAAAACACATAATTAAAAAAAATTCTGTTTTCAAATCAAAAAGAACTCTATTTACTTATTTCAGATTAATATGGGGGTACATATGATGAGATTACATTGTATGCATTTGCAAGGTTAAAATCCAAGATGTAGCTGAGTCCTTCACCCAGGAAGTGGGCCACCTACAACGAACCCACTGCAAAAGGTTATTTTAAAATGATTAACAGATTTGATCTACTGAAAATTTGAATTTAAGCATGAAGGAAACATCCTACATGTGTCCATGAAGACGACAAACAAAACTGGATATTCTAAAATGGGTCAGCTTGGCCACATTCTTCTCCTCCACAAAACAAACATCAAATTCAGGCTGGGCCCCCATCCTCCATTCAGGCAATGGAGCAATTACTGTGATATTGTGAAGGACAACATGTCAAGAGACAGGAATTTTACATCTGGCTAAGTTGTCATTCACTATAGGTGCAACAGAAGTACATTCTCAGATATTTAATTTTTATGAAGCCTAATGTTCTCCAATTTTTTTTTGTTTGCCTACTTCTAAAGAGAACACAGCATAAAATGTCATCACATATTTTAACTTAATCATTAAAATGTTTCATCATGAACTACAATAACTCACATGATAAAGAGAGTAATATTGCCTTTTTTAAAGGGTCAGCTTTATTGAAGTATAACTTACATAGAGTTAAATTCCCTTTTTTAGATGTATATTCTGATGGACTTTGAGAAATACATTCAGTTATGTAAACAACAAGGATATAATAGAAGACTTGCATTATCCCCAATAGTTCCATCATGCACTTTGTAGTCAACTTCTATTTCCACTCTTTCCCCTGGCAACCACTGATCTGGTTTCTGTCTTTATATTGTGCCTTTTCCTGGATAACTTATAAATGGAATTACCTAGCATATAGCCTTTAGTATTTGGTTTCCTCCACTCAGCATAATGTGTTTGAGAGCTATCTTGTTGTCACATATATCAAAAGAGTTGCTCTTTTTTATTGCTGAGTAATAGTCCAAGGTATGGGTGTATCATCATTTGCTTATCTAGTCACCAGTTGAGGACATTTGGGTTATTTCCAGTTTTTGGTGATTATGAATAAGTTGCTATAAACTTTCATATACAGGTCTTTGTAGGGACATATGCTATTATGTCCTTTGGATAAATTCCATGGAGAAAGATATCTTCACCACATGAATACTTTTGTTTGTTTGTTTGACCAGGGCTGGGTTTGAACCCACCACCTTCGGCATATGGGACCGGTGCCCTACTCCACTGAGCCACAGGCGCCGCCTGTGAATATTTTTAAAATGAACTTTTCTTTGCCTTTTATTTTTTTATTTTATTTTTTTTGTAGAGACAGAGTCTCACTTTATCGCCCTGGGTAGAGTGCCGTGGCGTCACACTGCTCACAGCAACCTCCAGCTTTTGGGCTTAAGCGATTCTCTTGCCTCAGCCTCCCGAATAGCTGGGACTACAGGTGCCCGCCACAGCGCCCGGCTATTTTTTTGTTTTGCAGTTTGGTGGAGGCCGGGCTTGAACCCGCCACCTTCGGTATATGGGGTTGGCGCCCTACTCGCTGAGCCACAGGAGCCGCCCTTCTTTGCCTTTTAAAATGTACCAAACAGAATATAAAAATCATAGAGACTTGGCTCGGCATCTGTGGCTCAACAGGCTAAGGCACCAGCCACGTACACCTGAGCTGGCAGGTTCGAATCCAGTCCAGGCCCGCCAAACAACGACGGCTGCAACCAAAAACTGGCCAGGTGTTGTGGTGGGCGTCTATAGTCCCAGCTACTTGGGAGGCGGAGGCAAGAGACTCGCTTGAGCCCAGGAATTGGAGTTTGCTGTGAGCTGTGATGCTACAGCACTCTATCAGAGCAATAGCTTGAGGCTCTGTCTCAAAAAAAAAAAAAAGAAAAATTAATAGAGATTTGATATCTGCTACAATCTACAATGAAATATTAAATACCCTCCTCTTTAACTATTATAAATTTCTGCTTTACCTCAAATATTCATTCTACGTCTTTCTAGAGTTATATTATAATGTAATGTATGTTTAAGCTTCAGCCCCTTTTATTGATTTCCTTACCATTTTTCTCTGTAACCAAAAAGACATACATAAGTATAAATTTATTTTTATTTCCTGAGATTATATAATTTTAAGGGTTAAAAGATTTATTCTGAATGACTTTAAAATTTTTGTTAGTATGCTTGTGGATCCAAATAACATAAGTATATTAAAACATTTGAAAATTACTGAACAGAAAAGAACTTGAATTGGAAAAAAATATCTTAACGAGATGGACAGAAAGTGGTGCATTTGTGATGTCTTGTGTAAATAAGCTTCCCTGGTAGAAAATATTTCAAATTTTCTATATGTTTTATGACCAGGAGGCTTTTATACATGGGGCAATGCACCACAGAAAAATATTGAAACTAAAGATGACTGGGAAATGGGGGATGTGAAGGAGGACTTGTCTGGAGCCTCACAAAGAGTTGAATTCTCTAGCAAATAAATTATGCCAAAACGTGTGTATTAAATTTGAAGATATGAAAAATTATTTTCTTAAAACTACCCATGTCCATATACCCCTTGAAACGTCCTGATGTTCCCCAAAGTACATGTGATCTATTCTGAAGATCTCTGCTCTCGCCAACCAAAATTATTCAAAGCAAAGTACTTAAAAATGGAAAATACATTCTGTAGATTTATTTTACAGAAATAAATTTAAACCCAGAATGAGGTCTGTGATTTTGCTATAAAACAAAATTCATACTCATATATTATTAGCATTGATAAATTTAGACATATAATGTAAAAATGAGATAATAACAAGCTAAATGTAAAACACAGCTCTTAAGCAAAGGCTATAAAAGTAAGAGGGAAGGATGGAAAAACTAAAAACATGACATTTCATTATCTTTATACAGAGAATTAATCAGTGTTGGTTTATTATTAACATTGTAATTGGGGAAGCATACTCTTAATTGTTTAATATTGAGGTAACCGTTGTTTATATGTTTTAAATCTTAGCCCAATAAAAGAACTCTTAGCCCAAATACTAAAATATAAAAGTGAGCAGGGCACAAGAAAACTCCAGGAAACATACTTTATTAACTAAGAAATGTCAGATTTCAAATAAAAAGTTTGGTTATTATATCTCAAACAAGAAGCAGTACAATTAATCATAATGCATCTGAGTCGCCAACAGAGTTTTGCCATCTTAATGGTAGCTTGTTTATGCCAGAAGTGAAGAAGCCTGAAGAGCAACTGGAAATGAAATCATGAAAGGTGTTTTCCATAGCTTGTTGAATATTAAAGAGTTTTCCTCACAAGATATGGTCCAAAGCCTGGTAGACGTGGTAGTTGGTGCAAGGTCTGGTGAATATGGTGGATGATGAAGACTTCCCAAGTCCTGTTGTTAGAGCAGCATTGTTTGTGTAACATGTGGTCCAGCATTATCTTGAAATAGGATTGGCCTGTCTCTATTGACCTACCTCACTAGCATCCTTATCATTTTGTGGAAAAAAAATAAAACACCATTAGTTTTTTTGATGAATGTTTGCTTTTGGACTGTGTTTTATAACCACTTTATCTTTACATAACTAGTATGCCAAACGTTTGTGATTGTCAAAAAGAATCCATTTTCATCACATGTAACAACACAGTTTGGAAAGGTTCACCTTTATATCATGACAGCAAAGAAAGGTAAGCTTTGAGGTATGCACTTCTGATGCTCATTTAATTCACACAGAACCCATCTGTCCAGCTTCTTTACCTTGTTGATTTGTTTCAAGTGGTCCAAAGTTGTTGAAATAGTAACATCAAACCCTGCTGTTAATTCACATATAGGTTGAGATGATTCACTTCCATTACAGCTTTCAGCTCAACATTATCCACCTTGGTCACATCCACCTTGGTTGCCCAAATGGCTCATTTCCAAGATTAATATTACCAGAACAGAACTTCTCAAACTGTCAATGTACCATGCTTTCATTAGCCATATTCTTTCCAAACATGCCATTGATTAAGTTGCATTGGTTCTACAATAGAACTCATATTCGAAAGTAACACAAAGTTTTGGCTTACCCATGGTTTCACAAAAATTGCTATAAAAATTGAAAGATAATCACAAACAAAATGTGCATTTGAAATAATGAGACTGTGCCTTCACAATAAAAAGAAAACAAGAAGTGTCCAAGTGAAATGTCAGAGATATCAACTGTCAAACTTAATACCTAAGGAAATTAAACATTTCATACTTAATAACCTATAGGTTGTTAGAAATACATCTGTTACCATAACAAATGCAAATTGATTAAATGTTTATATTGAACAATGATCTTGACTTGTGAGAAAGATACAGTTATATATAAAAACTGGTGACTCAGAGAGAAGCAAAACAAATAGTTGAATAAAATACATTTTAAACAAATGCAAATAAAGGAAAATCAGATATTGCATTATTTTTAACAATTGAAATAATCCAAGAAGAAATTGGATGTAAAATATATTTTTATTTATATAGATTTTAAGATACAATAAGATTTTAACTATCAACCAAATTTAAAATTATACAAAGTCAAAAAAGAAAATGGCTGAAATATTTAGTACAAGCAATTAAAAGTGGGTAATATATTAAGATCAAAACTATCATTTTTATAGTCACAGTAAAACTTCTGCTATTTTTGGAAATAATATAAATCAGCCGTGTTTATTCAAGTGATTAAAAATCTGAACCAAAATAAGTGAGGATAACATTTTTAAATATTGTCAAAGTTTTAGCTTTAAGAAAAGCACTAGGCCAATAGACTGAGCCAAGACTTCTGCATGTCTGCTGTCTTTCTAATTTTTCAATAAATTATTGCAACAAATCATTCTAGAATGCCAAAAATGGGAACAAATGAATTTTATTGAATTCTCAATTTCAAAGTAAAAACCTAAGATATAGAGAAAATTAGAAGAAAGGGAGCAAAAGGAGTATTGTTGAACATTCTGGTCAAGCACTTTTTGTAGTCCTTTAACTATGTGAAAGACAAGAAGAAAGAAGGAAAGTTTGGATTGGAAGGAAGAAAAGAGCAGAAGATGACAGCAAATACCTGATTATGATCTGATAAAAAGCATTTATGATAAAAAAGTTAAAAACTTCAAATAAATACACTCAAATCCAGCAACATATTTTAAGGCACACCATAGCAAAACTAAAAAAAATCTGTTATAAAAACTAAAAGAATTTTATTTATTTTTTAAAATCTTTATTCATGTTTGAGCCACAACAATGCAAAACTGAAAAAAAATGCACAGTGTAATGATTGGGAAAAAAAGGATGTGCATTTTAAAATTCTTGTATTCAATACATCCACCTTTCTAGTGATCATTTGATAATCGTTTTGAGCTAGTTATTAAATTCAGTAATATGTCTTATTAAATGTTTATGACATTTATATAAATTAGTACTTTTCCGATGTATCAACAATAAGTAGTAAAAAAATTAGTAATGGAAAATATCGCATTCTTAAAAGCAAGAAAATACCAAATAAGCTAACCAATAGATACACATTGAGTAGAAAATGAATATAGCTTTAATTAATTTCTTAATTAATTAAACAATTAATTAACAATATGGACTTCTACTATTACCAAGATAGTAAACCAAGATTTTAAGGTTCTCAAAATCCCTTCTGATGCACACTTTCATAAATGCTGGATACAATGTAAGGTGAACAATGTAAATTCTCAGCTGATTTCTCAAAAAAGAAAAGAAAAACCAGGTATAGCTTACACCCATAATCCTAACAGTCTTGTGATGCTGAGGTGGGTGGATTGCTTAAGCTCTTGAGTTCAACACCAGCCTGAGCAAGCACAAGACCCCGTCTCCACTAAAAAGGAAAAACTGAAGCAAGAGGATCACTTGAGTCCAGGAGTTTGAGGTTGCTGTGAGCTATGATGCTGCGGCACTCCACTCAGTGTGACAGAGTGAAACTGTGTCTAAAAAAAAAAAGAAGAAAAAATCAGAAAAGAGAACTAAAAATCATGGTGATAAATAGGATGAGCTGATGCTGATGCTGTACTGTAGTAAGTGAATCAATTCAGAGTTGTGAGTCCTATAAGCCATGGCCTTGTAGCCCCAGGCAATGAGAATTTCTATGTGGGTAAGATGAGGTTCAGAAATCAAGAATCCTGCATATAGCAGGGATCTTGGATGTCTTTCTTCATTGCTATAAGGGGAAAACTACAAAAAAATTAACTCACTGACAAAGGGACACCTTGAGAGAACAAGGAAACCTATTTCCAACTGATCCATAGAAGAGGAAAATATCTTCCCTGGGAAATGTAAATACTGACTTTGCTCCATGACTGGACTTGTGGTTAAAATTCATACTACCTATGAAGCCTGTAACCATGATATTGAGAAGCTGTTCTCCAGCTAAGATATCTCTATGATGCTTGGCAAAAGTAAATTCAAAACTTCTCTGAACAAACACTTCTGCACTCAGATTATATGGCTCTGTTACCAAGGCCATAGAAGATGAGCTCACAATTCAAAATACACACACACACCAACACAGTTCATTGTGAGTTATAGTCAATAGAAATAGGAAGTTTCTAATACCAAGAACTTCAAATAAGATAATCTGAAACAGTCTATTGAAAGTATACTTAAAAATTCTTAAAATTGATCAAGGTGCATATATAAGTGTTAAACTAAAAAATAACAATAACAAGATACTAAAAAAGTAAAACTAGGCTTTTTTAAAAAAGCATCTGTTGTACTTTAAAGACATGAAAAGCATAATCTGACACTCTTACTCATAGGCACTCCTACTGGAAGATTTAATGAAGAATGAACTTTGGGGGGTAGGAAATTAAATATAGAAGAAAGGAGCAAGATGCAGAAAACATTAATTTCTGTTATTCAGAAAAATTAAAAATTTACCCAGGGGAGGTAAAAACAGTTGAAAAAATGGACATTATATAAATTATTGAATGGAAAGAATCACTATAGAAATGTGTATCCTTTTCCTTATATGAATGTTTAATTATATTCTAATTTCAACAAGTTTAGCATTATTTAAAATGTGTCTTTTAAAAAAAATTTCTATATATGTAATTGTTTTCCCCTAGTATGTCTGTGGAATTCATGTGGTTTTCAAGAAGAGGATGCAATAGTATGGTTAGCATACATACTATAAGCATTCAAAGAGTTATTTGGCTTTAGACATGGAACAAGAAAATAGAAGTACAGAAATAATAAATACAGAAGAGGATTTCTAACTTATTTTATCTCTTCCTTTAGTTTATACAATTGGTTCTCCATATCTGTGAGTTCTACTTTCATGGATGCAACCAATTGCAGATCAAAAATATTTAGAAAAAGAAATTCTACAGGTTTCAAAAAGCAAAACTTGAATTGGCCAGGTACATTGAATCCAATAAATGAAGTGATGTGTATGCATTGTATTCTACAGATGATTTAAAACATATGGGAAATATGCATAGGCTATACATGGTATACAATTTCTATAAGAAACTTGAACATCTGTGAATTTTGGTGTCTATAATGCTGGACATTATCCCCCATAGATACAAAGAGATATCTGCACATAAAAAAAAAAAAAAAGGTGTGCCTAGTAGACTAGATCTTAGAAGTTTATCTAGGTGAGGTCTAGAATTGACCTGGAGAAAGAGAAAAGACCCCCTTTTCCATCCTGAAGACTGTAAGGGCAACAAAAAGAAGAAAAACATGCAAGTTTCTCACTTCTCTGCCATCCACTGCTGTGCCCCATCTCAGAGTGGGGACCAGAGATATAGAATCATCCAGATTTGCTCCTGAGAACATCACCACAAGTGGTACTTTTCTCAAGTCATCCTTAGAAGGTGCACCTTCGAAGAGGCTTTGGAAAAGGCCTTCGTGAGACAAGTTGGGTGAGATGTTATTGCAGCAGCCACTGTGTGAGAGGAAAAAGACAGGTTATAACAGGCAGTGCTGCTGGCTTCCTATGTTCAGCTTGGAGAATGCAGGAAGCTTGCAAGGAGGCCATAGTCCTGTTCCAAGGTGGCTCTGCACATAGGAACGTCAAGAAAAAGCCTGGAACCATTTCAATTTCTCCACTTCGTGTCCCGCCTCTGGCTGGCAAGTTTTCCAATTTTGTTTGGGATTTATGAATTTGGTTTTCTACTTTATTTCTTGATTGGTTTTGTTGGAGAAACTTATCTTTTAGAAAAATCTATTATTTAGTTTTCATCATCCTTTATATTCTTCTATTTTTTTGTCCCTATCACTATTATTTCCAACCTTCTCATCACTTTGAATTTGTACTGTTATTACTTTCTCAATTTCTTGATTTCAGGGCTTATCTCATTCATTTTCATTTTTTTCTGCTTCTCCATAAGTGTAGTTAAAGCTACACAATGTTCTCTAAGGACTTCTTTATCCGTGTCTCACAACTACCACTCAGTACTAACACTGTAACTTATGATTTTTTTGATATATGAAATTCTATATATGTGTGTGTATGTGTTATATCAACATAAAACATATTTTACTGGTTATTTTATAATATATGATACATTTTCTAGTTTTCTGCATTCAACAATTTTTAGTGATTTTTAAATACTGTTGCATTTTAGACAGAGGCCACATTCTGTATAATCTCTATTCTTTGTATATCAGTGAGGTTTCTTTGGTTGTCTGATATATGGTCAATTACTGCTAATGTTCCACATGTAAAAGAAAGAATCCAAATTTCCCACTTGCTGGTGTTAAAATCTACATCTGTTTATTTATTTTTCTATCATTTAATAATTGAGGATTACTGATTTTGTTATTCAAACATCTACCTTTGCTTTTTCTATCTGCTTGAGATAGAAATGTTGGTTTGTTAATTACTTACTTCATGTAATTTGGAGCTATATTTTTAAGGGTATTTATGACATTTAACGTTATAATTTCTTGATTGGTTATTTCCTTTGGTTGTCTATAACATTCCTCTTTATTCGTTCTGATGTATTTTAGTTCTTTACATTAATTTATAATTTTTCTTTTTCTTTTTCTTTTTTTTTTTTTTTTGAGACAGCGCCTCAAGCTGTCACCCTGGATAGAGTGCTGTGGCCTCACAGCTCACAGCAAGCTCCAATTCCTGGGCTCAAGCGAGTCTCCTGTCTCCACCTCCCAAGTAGCTGGGACTACAGGCGCCCGCCACAACGCCCGGCCATTTTTTGGTTGCAGCCATCATTGTTGTTTGGCGGGCCTGGGCTGGATTTGAACCCACCAGCTCAGGTGTAAGTGGCTGGCACTTTAGCCCGTTGAGCCACAGGTGCCGAGCCAATTTATAATTTTTCTTAATAGACATTAGTATTAATACTGCTCTATCTGACATTTCTTTTGGTTTGTTTCTGCAGATTCTAACCTGTAGTCAGGTGTATTATCAATTGTGCTACAGACTTGTGCTAGTCTTTTGGTTTATTTTTGCCCAATATGTCCTTTCTGATCTTTCTGTATCTTTTTATTTTAAATACTTATCTTTTTCTTTAATACAACCTGAGTCTGTATTTATTTAAAAAATAGATTCCAATTTTGTTGAAATCCTTTATTTCTTCACCAATCTCCCTTGATTTTTGTTCTATAATAGTTAACATATTTATAATAGATATGTGAAAGTCACTGCCTGCTGACTTCAACATGTCCGGATAGAGTCTGTATTTTTCCTCTTGTTTACTGATCGAGCTTTCTAACTTGCTTTCACCAGTTTTTTCCTTATTTCCTAATCTGCCCCTGTTTGATAATTGTTTTTGTATGCTGGACATTTTCTATAAAATGCCATAGTGACTAATATGGATGTCATTTTTCACTAGAGGGGATTTATCCTTTTCGCTTTTAAGCAGAAAAGATAAGAGAATGATCACATTAATGTAATCAGTTGTTTTGCTGTGGGGGGCTGGGTTTTTAGCTTTAGCGTGAGTCATTCTACTTTTTGTTTCTTAGAGACAGACTGTGGCAAGTTTTGGATGTCTCTAATCACCGATCAGTCATGTCAGCCAATAAGCCGTCAGATATCCACTCTGTGGTTCCTCTATTTCCTAGCACAGCACCTGTGTGAAGACCTAGTCAGTCCTCAGTCTACGCCTAGCCTCATAAAATGCCTCTAGGGTAGAACACAAGTGGTGATCTCAGTTCATCTAGAAGAGTTCTTTACCCTTTGAAATTTTGGTTTCTCTAGTCCTCTACTTCTATTTCTATAAGTATTACACACACACGCAGTGTGCTCTCACCTCTATCCTGTCTCTCTTTGTTTTCATAACTGGCATGTTGATAGTATCCCCAAGATTGGGCTTTAAGTCAAGGAGCTACTAGCTCCCTATTTTATCAGAAATCTTCAATTAATCTCTTCAAGTCATTATTTCTTTAGCTGAACATTAACAGTATTTATATATAATATATATGATTCATTAGATATAATTTCTTTATATATTACTCATATTTACATTACTAGATATATAGAAGTGAATAAACAGACCAAGAGTTTTGTTCTCATAAAGCTTATCTTGCTGAGTTCAAACTGAAATGAATTGCCTTTATTACAAAAATTATTTCTTTTTTTTTCTTTTTTTGCAGTTTTTTTTTGGCCAGAGCTGGGTTTGAACCTGCCACCTCTGGCATATGGGGCTGGTGCCCTACTCACTGAGCCACAGGCGCCACTCAATTACAAAAATTATTTCATGTATTTATTTAAAATTAAAACTAGAATTTCATAGAGGAGATAAGACAGGCACCGAGACCCTCCCTTTTTGACTTGATTTACCAATGAATCAATTTTTCAACTCCTTTCTGGTAGAATACATTCCATAGCTCTTTGTAGTAGGGAGCCTATGGTCGAGCTGACTATGTGAGAGAGAAAAGCACTGTTCTGAACCTTTTCCACATCATTTCTTTTATGAGCTAGATATGATTATCTTCTGCTGCTGTAGCTGAGCAAAATATGTTCCATAGGTGTTAGGCAACTTGCTGAAGATCAGAGCAAATAGGTACAAAACTTTGACTCTGAAAGCTCTTGCTTTTGTCCCTAGGCCATAAAAGCAAAGACTTCTTATGAGTTGAATGGAAGTGGCTCTTATTCTTCTCAGACACGACTTCCCTTGTGACTCATAACTTTCTTTTAACAAACCCTCTTCATTTTGGTTTGTTTTCATATAGGACAAGATGAAAAATGGTCACAACCTTCCCTTGCCCTTCTCTATCCTTCTAGGCCAATGATATCATTGTGTACCTGTTGCTAAATCAATTCATTAGTCTCTCAAAATAATATTGGTGTTTTCTACCTCACCATCCTCTTCCAAACGAAGATTCATGTTGGAATTTGGAACAGAGGAACACAGAGAAAGTGTTCCCTCACAGATAATTTTATAATTCTATATTTTTCCTTCTACTTTATCATTTTCCCTAACTAAATTTACTTTAAGATCCACAACTGACACTTCCACAGATACTCCGTGAATGTCTCCAAGTCTGAATTTCTTGATAACTCCCTACCTCTTCCTTCTGCTAGGGGGAATAGGAAGTAAGAAATTTGGAGTTGATGTGTCATATCCCCTCCCAAACCCACCCCACTCATCAGGCTCATGATGGCCAACCTTCATTCTCTCCTAAATCCAATTCAGTCTCTCTACCTGGAAGCCTTCCAGGGACAGAATTGTTCCTCTGACTCTTTTTCCTCCCCAAATTCCTCCCTCCCTTATTCTCTTCCCCTCCATCGGCTGCTTGGCATCTCTTTCTGGGGAAGGTCCTCTAGATCAACTCTCTCATTAGTTAGTTTAGTAAACAGATTGTTGCATGGAGGGTCATAGCAAGGTCTCAAGAGCTTAGAGGGGGTAGCTGGAACTCATCTGCAAGTTCATCATTTTCCCTTGGAAACTGCTGCTGCTCTAGCATGGGACCTGTTTGGCTTTAAAAGTCTTATTTTTCAGGGTTAATTGTCTCTGGCCCCATCCTTTTCACTTTCACAAGAGCACCAGTGAGGGCTGGGTCCAGTCTTTTAGAGTTAAATTAGATTTTTCTCCTCTGAGTTGTGCTACTGATATATTGAATATTGCCTGAAAGCAGGATTGAAGTCTCTTTAGCTAGTTCTGAGCCAGAAGTAGACATAACATCAGAAGATTTGGATTTAAATCTAAGACTGCCTTTGTCTAAATATGTGACCTCAAACACATGTCTCAATGTCCTGGTGGCTTAATTTATTTTTATATGAAAAGAGAGATACATACACCTTCCTCATAGCAGTGCCATAAAATTAAAGAGGCAATGTCTATGATTGCACAGTCCTTAGCACACAATTAGTGCTCAATAAATATTTATTGAGTCTAGTTGAGTTGAAGTGCCAAAAATATTTTGGGATCTATCTTGGAGGTTTGTCTGTTTGTGGCTCGGGTCTGTGCAATTCAATTATCATTTGATGAATACCTACTATTGGATTCTGGGTGCTGCATACAACATACAAGTATGAGGATGAGTAAGACCTGGTCTCGGGTCATGAATTCATAGCCAAATGAGTAAAAGACTAATAATTTCAAGGCCCTCCTTTCAAGAGGAGGCCTTAATGAGATGTGGTGGCTTTGTAATGGATCAGCTTGGTTAGTCTGAAATTACATTTCCCAGAATCCCTTTTCCATTATGTTTCCAGTTAGAGTGGGCTGCAAGAGAAATTCTTGTAGGCAGCAGTCATTTTGTAATTCCCACATAGCATCTGCAAGATCCCTGTCACATCCTGACCTGTCACTGCTCCGTCTTCCCCTGGGTCCTCCTTTATCTTCACTGCCTCCTGGGTGAGTGTGTTTAGCCCCTTGACAGATGGTCCTGGCTTTCGCAGGACACCTACACCACAAAGGTCAGAGATCATAAGAGCTGTTATTGGTTTGGATCTGTCCTCATAGGCCCCATGTTTTGATTTATTCTTGTTCTCCTCCACTTTATATTATGTTCCCTTCCTGACCATCTGCCCTGCAGTGTTCAGGCTCCAGCATCAGCCTTAGGGAGAATGCTTAGCCAGGGTCATTTGCTTCTGCTTCTCTGTATACAGGTTACAATATCAGGTTAAAGAGTGGGTGAAGAGTCATCAGAGGGCCAGTGAAGATGAACAGAAGCCTCCTGTCCAACATTTTGCTCACAGAAGATTTCTGCCACAGAAAATTCTGCATCCCAAGCTCAAGGACAATTCTGGAGTAAAATTTCAGTCATGATCCCTCAACTTTATGTTGGTTAAGAAATACTTTCCTTTTTTTGTAGTGGATCTATAGTTTATTTTGGATTTTTGAAGATAATCATTTAATTTCATAATATAAGATAATATAACAGTTTCACTTCTTTCTTTCTAGTGATTATATGTTTTGTTTCTTTTCATATTCTTATTGTACTGACCAAGACTCCGGGCAATGCAGAATAGAATTAGTGATAGAGGCATATAGTCTATTCCCTTGTTTCAAAATACTTTTTCTCTTTCAGAATATTATGGGGGTGCAAATGTTTTAGTTACATGAATTGCTTTTGTGCAGTTTGAGTCAAAGTCAAGTGTATTTATCACCCACATGGTGTGCATTGTACCAGTTAAGTGTGAATTTACCTGTCCCCTCCCTTCACACATGCCTCCTTGGTTTCCACTGAGTTTTACTACCCAATGTGCATATGAGTATTTTTTAATTAGTTCCAATTTTATAGTGAGTACATTATTTTTCTGATACTTCAATATTTCGCTTAGAAGAATGGTCTCCAGTTCCATCTAGGTTGTTACAAAAGGTTCGCCATATTTTATGGCTGAGTAGTACTTCATAAGATATATATATATATATATATGTATATACACACACACATATATTATATTTTTTTAATCCATTCATGTATTGATGGGCCCTTGGGTTGATTCCACATCTTTGTGACTGTGAATTATGCTGTAATAAATGTTCAGTGCATGTATTTTTTGATAAAATGGCTTTTTTTCCCCTTTGGGTAAAAACCCAGTAGTAAGATTGCTGGATCAAACGGTAGGTCAACTTTCAGTTCATTGAGATGTCCCCATACAACTTTCCATAGGGGTTGTACTAGTTTGCTGTCCCACTGGGAGTGTTTAAGTGTTCCTTTCTTTCCATATCCACCTCCACATCTGTTGTTTGGGATTTTTGGATAAATGCCATTATCACTAGAGTTAGGTGATATCTCATTGTGGTTTCAATTTGTATTTCCCTGATGATTACAGTTGTTGAGCATTTTTCATGTGTTTATTGGATTAGTCTATCACCTTTTGAAAGTTTCTGTTCATGTCTTTTCTCACATATTTATGGGTTTGTTTGATTTTTAATCTTGCTGATTTGAGTTCTTTATAAATTCTGATTATCAGCCCTTTTTTGGATATACAGGTTACAAATATTTTCTTCCATTTTATAGGTCATCTATTCACTCTATTGAATTCTTTCTTAAAAATTAACTTTTTATGTAGGTGCTCAATACAAACGCAGATTGTAGAGGTTTGAATTATGTCATCCAAAAATACATATTCAAGTCCTAACCCCAAGTGCCTATGAATGTGGCCTTATTTGGAAATAGGATCCTTGCAGAAGCAATCAACTGAAGGTAAGGTGAATTTTAGGGGTGGTCCTAAATCCAATCACTGGTAACTGAATAGGATGAAGGAGAAGGGAATTTGGATACAGAAAGACACAGACATACAGGGAAGATGGAGAGGTGAAGACAGAGGCAGACACTGGAACAATGTGTCTATAAGCTAAGAAAAAGATTGCTGGCAACCCCCAGAAGCCAGAAGTGAGGCCTGGAACAGATTCTCCATCAGAGCCTCCAGGAGGAACCAGCCTCAGAGACACCTTAATTTCAGGCATTTAGCCTATAGAACTGTGAGAGAGTTAATTTATGGAGTTTTAAGCCATCTAGATTATGGTTTGTTATAGCAAGCCTGGGAAACTAAAACACAGGTCAAAGCAGAACTAAATTATGGTCGAGCCTGGCCAGCCTACTCTCATCTACCTCTTCAAACCAAGGCAATGCTGCTGGGAACTCTATGGTCCCCAGGAAAACCTTAAAAATCGTTGTTTTAGAGTTTTCTGGCTCAACACTCCCCCAGGTCTGTAATGGAGCCTGTTACAGTGGCTGTACCTCGTGGCCCTGACATTGTAATCTCTGCAACACCCTGCAAGTGGAGTCTTTATTTCTATAAAGTAGGATGGTGTCTCGGGCATCCACGTGTCTAGGGCAGGCCTCAGAATCCCAGAGTTAATCAACTCTCTGAGGACCTCAGCACGACCGCTCCCCACCTCTAGTGAGCACCCCAAAGGCGTGATTATCTGATGGTTCTTGCACAACCAGCACCAGGGCCTTTTGCTTAATTAATCACAGAAATGCTCCTGCCTAACTTCAGACAACAAAATAATGAGCAGGCCTGTGAGAGGTTCAAAGACTGCAGGAAAAACAAGCTCTCCCACAGGAAAGGGCCCACTGGAACAGGGAGGTCAAGAAATCACTGGTATCTACTAGAACTGCGGCTTGCATTTTGTTGTATGCCCCCTTTGATGTAACGATAGTGTAAATGTGTGTAGAAAGAATATTAACTCGTAAACCATTTGGATTTTACGAGTTTGGATTTTACAGAAAGTGTAGAGTTTGGGGCAGGACCTTGGAGATTATCTGGGTCAACCTGTTCTTTTTATATGAAGAAAATGATGCCCATGGAGTATAAAGGACTTGGTTCCAGGGCCATGTGTCTGGAACATGATATAGCCACCCTAGGACCCAGATCTCCTAGGTCTAAGTCTGCAGCAGTAAGGATAGAGAACACTGGAGGTGGAGGCTGCTTAGAAATACAAAGAAAAATGAAAACAAAAGCAGAAGATAGAGTGTAGATAAGCACTTAGGAGAGGGCGATGGCAGATAGAATACAAAGCATGCCAGAGGGTAGAGGCAATAAGAAGACGTCAGCAAAGTCAGAGGGCAGAGGGCAGATGAGAGCTCATAGAACAGGCAGAGGGTAAGGGTCAAATTCTCAAATTAGTTGTCTTGACAATTCATGGTCTTGGCATGAGACTTCGGGTGTTCTAAGTTTGCATGAGACATGGATTCTGTTTTTAAGCTGCTCACAACAGTTCAAGAGTTAAGAACAAGTCACGTTGAATACCAGGTGTATTAGTACTTTTAGTACTGGAGCGGTAGGTGCTGGGGACGGGGGTGCAGAGGGTCTGTGGGAGGAGCTCCTAAGCTGCAGTTTCTAGAGTAGAGAACAAGGCAGGAAGTGTAGGGGCATGGGAGGACTGGTGCATGCATGTGTCAGGGACAGGGAACAATTTGAGCAAGATCTGATGGAAGAAGGTACTGGAGAGGTAAGGAGAATTCAGATTAACAGGTACAGAAGATATGTGAAAGAAGGACCAAGTACCGTAGAGTTGGTTGAGGGGGCCAAGTTGATAGACTAGTTGCGGAAGGCCTTGCCAGGAACTCAGACTCTGTTTAGAAGGTGGCAGGAAGTCACTGATCAGCAGCACCATGTATCATTTTCAGGTTGTGTCTTGCGCAATGGTACCATATCTATGGGGCCAACATTGACATCATGCACATTACTTTGCTGCTGAATCCAGGAACACCAATGGAGACCCCCTTCCTAACACATTTACTAGCACATGTGTACAAGCTGCACCCAACCTGGCCATTTTCTAGATGTCATTTGAGCTTTCTTCTCAAGCGTACTCATTTTGGAGGCCTAATCCATTGCCTGCAGAGCTGTCTAGAGTTTTAAAGCTGCATAATGATCTACATTTTATTTTAACTTGAGGCTGGGTGCCTTTGCCAATAACATTGATGAGCAAAGGTTTGCCTTAAAAGCTATATCATGGCAGCTGTATGGAGGATTAATTGGAGACAGCAAGACTCAAGCTGATGAAATGAGCAAGATGATGGCAGTTCAGGAGGCCACTAGAACATCTGAGGTGGTAAGGAGCAAAGGGGATAACAATATTAAGGGTAGAACCACGGACTTAATACCAAGCATATCTTGCCTAGACTCTCTATGTGCTCTCTGTGATTTATGTTTGTACATGTCACCTGCATGTCAAACCAACAGAACAAGTGAATGGACACACAACCTTATTTATGTTAGGTTTGGAGGTTTGGGAAAAAAACAATAAGAAAGCATAAGTGTAGTATCCAAAACAAATGCTACTTTAACTGTTAATCATAAAATGTTTAGCAGAAGAGTGATCTGACCCCTTTAGAAATGTGTAGCATGCCAAGTAAGGTGCAAAGTAAGACCTACATCTTCCTCCTGGAGGAGGGAGCCTGACACTGTGGATTCCCATGCACTGGGCAGAGGCAGTCACAGACCGAGTCTGTGTCTGAGGAGACAGGTGTTCCCAGGAGCTGGGTGGCTGGTAGGCTGGTAGTAACCTTTCTGGGAGCAAATGAGAAGCAGGTGCCAACAAACACAGGGTTTATAAGTTGAGAAATGCACAGTCTTCTAGAAACCAAGAAATACAGATGACACAGCCCAAAGGTAGTGCTTGTGATTGGGGTATGTCACCAAGGTGGGAGGGACCAGGGATCATCCAGTCTATGCTGTGTGCATGGTCAGCTATGAAAGGACCTCCAAGTTTTTCCACTGACCTGAGAAACTGGAGAAGCCAGCTTTGTTTCGGGCTCAGCCCCTACTTCGCTATCTGTTTTCTTTGGATCTCAGCTCCAATCATTTAAAAAGTAGGGTCTGAAATGGCATTAGGGGATAGCTCTGAAAGAGTGTGATATTTCGTTTTCAAATATGAGGGAAGTCTCCAATGCTCTGAATACTGTGCTTTTTCTTAGAATGACATATCTACATCTAAAGTGTCTGTAAGGAGATTTTGCTTTGCTCCTCTATCACGCTTTGTTATTCCAGACCTGTGCTCTTGTGACTTTGCTCCAGTAGTTAGTAACAGAATTAGAGAGCCAGGGCCTTTGGTATGTTGAATTTCCTCTTTTCAACTGTGTTGGTGATGCGAATAACATCCGATGTTCTCAGCTCTGGCTGCATAGTTAGAATCAACTGGGAAGACTTGAAAACACAGTAAGACCTAGGTCACACCTCACCCATGAGGACTCTGCTTTAGTTGGCCAGGGTGGGGCCTAGGATTTTTGTTTTGTTTGTTTTTTCTCAGACTTCTCAGGTGATTGGAATATGCAGCAGAAGACTGAGGTTGATGTTGGGTTTCCCTGGATGGCCAGTACTTGAGTCTGATGTGCCCACTCCACTTGATTAAGGCCAGACGGCTGCAGCCCCGTTTTGAGTTCTATATAAGGCCAGCAGGTGAGAATGGTGAGCACCTGGCAAAGTCTGCCATGCTCCTGAGCAGGAGGATCGATGGCCACAGGACTGGGGATCAGTGTCTCTGAGTGAAGAAAGTGCACAATTTACAACTAATGAAATATGCGCTAAATGCTTTTGTCAATTTTTTCCCAGACCAACCAACTCCATAGTATTCTCACACTGTTAAAACAAGTAGTTTTCAGAAGTCCAGATGACTTTGGGTTGTGACAAAGTCAATGAGGTCATCTACTGTAATGTTTTAGTATAACAGGAGCTCCAAAATTACAGGCCACCTTTTGTGAGAAAAGGATGCTATGAGTTAGGGAGAGCTGCCAGCACTAAGGAGTTAGGGAACCAACCAGCACTAAGCAATAGTTTACAGCCCAATTCAGGGCAAACACTGGTTGTTAGCCAGTGGGTGCCTTTCCTGCTGGGCCTTTCTGTAGCAGTGTTTACCCGCGGGGAACTGGGAAAACAGGTGGTGAAGAGGGTGCAGGTTCAGAGCAATGTTAATGAGGAAGCCAGCCAGGCAGGTAAGTCCAGCCAGGAAGGAAGATAGAGGACAAGGAGAGAACACAGCACTAGGAAGAACTAACACAAGGCATGATTAGTGGACAGATGGTAGGTGTGAGCAGAGAAGGGCTTTTCCAAATTCTAAGATTTGACATTAAGTAATTTTAAAGAATTAGAAGGTACTAATTATTAGCAAGTATGAGTGAGTTTTTTTCCTCCAGAAAAGTGAGTTTTTCTAGAGTAGAGAAGATTGGGATGAACACTATTTGATGAACAAAGCTAAATCAGTGAAAGGGGTATCAGGGAAATGGGAACAGAATGGGCAGGTGGAGCGGGGTGTTTTATGTAAGTTGGCCTTGGAGGGTCTCACAGATGAAGTGACATTTGAAAAGATACCAGGATAAAGGGAGATGCCAGGGCCAAGAGTGGTGAAGGGAAAGAGAATCAGTGAGTCCAGAGGCCTCTGTTGAGGACGTACTCAGGCAGGGTGTGCAAGGAACAGCACAGAGGCCCTTGCTGCTGGAAGAGAAGAAAGGAGGAGAAAAGTGTGAGGCAGTGAGGTCAGGGAAGTAGCAGGGTCTAGAGCACATAAATGTAGAGAGCATCATAATGATGCTTTTGGTCTACAGAAAGCTCCTGAAGAGGCTTGAAGTACAGCTCCTGAAGAGGCTTGAAGTGCAGGAGGGACAGTATTTACCTAATATTTTTAAAAAGATCTCTTAGTACGAGTTCCTCTTCATTATAGTTTTGGTTAGAGGCTGGATTAGCAGTCACCAGATTGTGGTATTAGGCTGTGACTAAATGGAAGAACATACCATGCTCATGACTGGGAAGAAACAACATTGTTAAAATGCCTATACTTCCCAAAGCAATCTACCTATTTAATGCCATCCCTATTAAGATGCCAACATTGTACTTTCAAGATTTGGAAAAAATGATTCTGTGTTTTATATGGAACCAGAAAAAATCCCGTGTAGCTAAGGCAGTAATAAAAACAAAGCTGGGGTCATCACCATACCAGATTTTAGGCTATGCTACAAAGCCATAGTGGTCAAGACTGCATGGTACTGGCACAAAAATAGAGACATAGACATTTGGAATCGAATAGAAAACCAGGAAATGAAACTAACATCTTATAGCCACCTAATCTTCAATAAACCAATCAAGAACATATCTTGGGGGAAGACTCCCTTTTCATGGTACTGGGAAAACCTTTAAATGGTACTGGGAAAACTGGATATCCACAAGTAAAAGACTGAAACTGGACCCTCACCTTTCTCCACTCACAAAAAATTGATTCAAGATGGATAAAGGACTTAAATTTAAGGCATGACACAATAAAAATCCTGAAAGAAAGCATAGGAAAAACACTGGAAGATATCGGCCTGGGGAAAGACTTCATGAAGAAGACTGCCATGGCAATTGCAATAACAGCAAAAATAAACAAATGGGACTTAATTAAACTCAAAAGCTTCTGTGCAGCTAAGGAGACAACAACCAAAGCAAATAGACGTCCTACCCTATGGGAAAGGATATTTGCATATTTCAAATCAGGCAAAAGCTAGATAACTATGATCTATAGAGAATTCAAATTAATCCACATGAAAAAAGCCAACAATC
>CAUYON010049108.1:0-16804 GCA_963573935.1 Arctocebus calabarensis
ATGTCTTTATATAGTGATCAAGAAAATGCCATGAAGGCTATCTGTAACAGTACGATCAAAATATTTCTGAATGTATTTGAGTCGTGCCCTATGATTGCACCAATGTACATAATTATGATTCAATAAAATTATTAAAAAAAAAATAAGAACAAAGCTGAAAATTAAGGTTTTTATTGACCTTGAATCCTGTTCTATTAACCAATATGTTAATAGAATAATACGGGTTTGTGTAATGTATGTCTTACGATTAGACTGAATTTGTGGTTTAGAGGAAGAGTACAGCAGAGATGAAGTGCCCTTCTCATCACATTTTTATTTTTATTTTTTAGAGAAAAGATCTCAGTCTGTCACCCTGGCTGGAATATGGTGGCATGATCTGACTCACTGCATCCTCTAACACCTGGACTCAAGTGATCCTTCCACCTCAGCCTCCCACATAATTGGAACTACAGACACACTCTACCACACCTGCTAATTTTTTTTTCAATGTTTAGAGAGGGGACCTTGCTGTTTCTCAGGTTGATCTTGAATTCCTGCCCTTAAGCATTCTTTAACCTTAGCCTGTCAAATCTTTAGACTTACAGGCATGAGCCACTAGCCTGGCTCTTTTTATCACATTATATCAGAGGGCTTATCATTTAGTTAAGATAATATTTATGAGGTTTCTCCAATGTAAAGTTACTATTTTTCCTTTTTCTTATTATCTTTATTTTCCTATTTTTTTGAAAATGAGTCACTAAAGCCTGGCCTACCATTAAGGGTGTAATGTTGGTCAGGAATTAAGCCTTCTGAAAGGAAGTCTTAGTTAACATAGATTACTTTATAGTATTCTGTAGGGAATATTTGTCTCTTTTGCCTACATTTTAAAAATTATTTATATCAATATGAGCTCATGTTTATTTATATTATACTTTAGGTTATACTCTAGTATTACATAATTTGTGTTATTCAAATTATTCCATAAATCGGTGAAATAATCTCTATTAGTTTTCTCTTTTCAAATGATTTCTACTCCTATTTTTATTATTTTCTCCCTCTTTCTTACTTTGGGTTATTTTGATCTTTTTCTAGATTCTTAGGTGGGTGCTTAAGTTATTAATTTGAGATTTTTCTTTTTTCTAATATAAGAACTTTAATGCTATAAATTTCCCTTTAAACAATGTTTTTAGCTGCATCCCATTAGTTTTGATGTTTATTTTCATTTAGCTTAGTGTATTTTTTAAAATTTCTCTTAAGACTGCTTTGACCAATGGATTATTTATAAGTGTGTTGTTTCATTCCCAAGTGTTTAGAGAATTTCCTGCTGTCTATTCATTATTAATTTCTAGTTTGTGTTCCCTTTTGTCGGAGAGCGTAGTGTTACATGATTTCTGTTCTTTTACGTTTGTCAAGATTTGTTTCATAGCCCAAGATATGGTTTATCTTAGTGAATGTTCCATGAACACTTAAAAAAATGTGTATAGTTGTCTTGATATTATTTGTAGGGGGTTGGTTTCAGTATGCCCTCAGGGATACCAAAATCCAGGGATCCTCAAGTCCTTTATATAAAATGGTGTAGTACTTGCATATAACCTATGCACATCCTCCTATATACTTTAAATCATCTCTAGGTTACTTATAATACCTAATGCAATATAAATTCTATGTTAATAGTTATAATACTATATTTTTTCCTAGTATTTTTGATCCATGTTTTGTGGAACCAATGAATACAGAGAGCCTATTGCATTTGGCTATTGTTGAATCGGACTGGTTGGTCAGGTTCTTCTATTTCCTCACTAATTTTTACCTAGTAGTTTTAGCTATTGTTCAGAGAGGACAGTAAAAGACTCTAACCATAGTTGTGGATTTGTCTATTTCTCCTCCTAGATCTTTCAGTTTTGCTTTATGTATTTTGAAGCTCTGTTGTTAGGTGCATACATACATAGGATTTCTATGTCTGCTTGACAGATTAACCCTTTTATCATAATATGTCCCTCTTTGTCATTGGGCTCTCAATTTTATTTTCTCTCACATCTACACTGTTTAATATTAATATAATTTCTTTTGATTCATGTTCATATGGTTTATTTCATATACCATGGGTCAGTTCGAGCCTGGCTTGGGTCAGCTAAACAACAATGTCAACTGCAACAAAAAATAGCCAGGCATTGTGGCAGGTGCCTATAGTCCCAGCTACTTGGGAGGCTGAGGTAAGAGAATCACTTAAGCCCAAAAGTTTGAGGTTGCTGTGAGTTGTGACACCACGGCACTCTACTGAGGGTGACATAGTAAGACTCTTGTCTCATTTTTTTTAAAAAAAGGAATTTACTCTGTATTCTAATTGGTGTATTTAAACCATCTGTATTTAATACAACTTTGGTATGATTTGGCTTGAGTCTGCCAGTTTATTGTTTGTTTACTATCTGTTCCCTCTGGGCTTTTGTTGTTGTTTCTCTGTTTTATTTTCTATCTTTCTGTAGGTTACTTGAAGAGTTTTTTGAATTCCATGTTGATTTATCTATTATAATTTTGAGTGGGTATCTTTGTATAGATTTTTAGTGGTTGCTCTTGGTATTACCTTTTACAAACATAACTTAGTCTACTGATCTCTGTATTTTGCCACTAAGAGTGAAGTATAGAATCCTTACCATTTCTGTCTATTTATTCATTCCCTCCTATAATTGTCTTAAATATTTTCTCTACATATGTTTAGAACCTCATTAGACAATTTTATAATATTTGCCTCAGCTCAACCATCGAGAGAATAATCTGTTTACTCATATTTGTACTCTTTTTTTTTCTTTTTTTGTAGAGAGAGTCTCACTTTATGGCCCTCAGTAGAGTGCTATGGCATCACAGCTCACAGCAACCTCCACCTCCTGGGCTTAAGCCTCTTGCCTCAAGCCTCCCAAGTAGCTGGGACTACAGGCGCCCACCACAATGTCTGGCTATTTTTTTGTTGTTGCAATTCGGCCAGGGCCAGGTTTGAACCCGCCACCCTCGGTATATGGGGCCAGTGCCTTACCGACTGAGCCACAGGCACTGCCCATGTACTCTTCTTTCTTTACTCCTGATGTTCTGATTGTTCTTTTTTGTTTATTTTTTTCTGTTTGAAGAACTTCTTCTAGGCACTCTGTTAGGCCAATCTACTAGTGGTAAATTCTTAGTTGTTCCTTCATCTATATGTGTCTTTATTTCACCTTCATTTCTGAAGGACATTTTCACCTGATAGAGAATTCTGGCATGGTAGTTCTTTCCTTTCAGCAATTGGAAAATGTTGTGCTACTTCCTTCTGGTGTCCATGGTTTCTAATGAGAAAAATGTTTCTCATCAAGTAGTTGTTACCCTCTAGATAATGAGTCATTTCATTCCCAGTTGCTTTCAAAACTTTCCTTTGGCCTTTGTTTTTAAAAGTTAGATTATGATGTACCTGGGCATGGATTTGTTTTGGTTTACCCTGTTCAGGGTCTGGTTAGCTTCTTTTACCAAGATTGCAAAATTTTCAGCCATTATTTCTTCAAATATTTTTTTAGTTCCACCTTCTTTTTCCCTTCCTTTTTGGGACTTCAGGTACATGAATATTAGATGTTTTGTTATTTTTCCACAGGTGTCTCAGGCTCTTTTTTTTTTTTTTTCCTGTGTATATTCTTTCTGTCAGTCAGACAGTAATTTCTTTTCCTTCTGCTGGTTAATACCATTCTTCCATTGCGCCTATCACATATGAGTTATTTTAGTAATTGTATTTATTCCATTCTAAAATTTCCACTTTGTTGATCTTTACAACCTCTTTGTTTGATCACACTATTTTTTTATTTTAATAGTGTTTGTAATTTTTTAAAATTATTCTATGGTTTTATTGTTTATTCATTTATTTTTAATTTAATTTTTATTAAATCATAACTGTATACACTTAGGGGGTACAATGTGGTGTTTTGATATACAATGTGGAATGCTTAAATCAAACTAATTAACATAACTATCACCTCACTTTTTTTGTGGTAAGACATTTATAATATACTCTTAGTTGTTTTGAAATGTACGCTTGCATTGTTGAAACATTTTTATTATAGATGCTTTAAAATACTTGTCAGATGGCTGGGCTTTATGACTCATGCCTGTCATCCTAGCCCTCTGGGAGGTCGAGGCAGAAGGATCTCTTGAGCTCAGGAGTTCGAGATCAGCCTGAGCAGTAGCAAGACCCTGACTCTACTAAAAATAGAAAAATTAACTGGGCATTGTGGCGGGCACCTGTAACCCAGCTACTCAGGAGACTGAGGCAGGAAGACTACTTGACCCCAGGAGTGTGAGGTTGCCATGAGCTAGGCTGACACCATGGCACACTAGCTTGCTACAACAGAGTGAGACTAACTAAAAAAAATAAAAAATACTTGTCAGATAATTTTAACATCTTTGTGATCTCAGTGTTGGTGCCTGTTTATTGTCTCTTCTCATTCCTGGTTCTTACTATGATGAGTGATTTTTCTATTGTATCATGAATTTTTTTGGTATTACATTATGAGACATTGAGTCTTTCTTAAATTTTCTGTTTTAGCAGTCTTCTCCTATAACTGGGCCAGCAGGAAAGAGAGTGCTGATTCTTTTCAACCAGTTGCAGAATTCCTAGGCTCCATCCTAGGTCTCTTATATCTCTGGGAAGCAATAATAGGGAGTCCCATTACTACTTGGTAGAGGTAGAGAGCCCTACCTTGTTGCCTCCACTGATAGTAGGGAATGTGGTAGTGGTGGTGAGGGGTACCACATTACTGATGGGTGTTGGTAACAGCCCAAACTACCTACCTAGACTCTGTTAACAGCCCAGACTACCTACCCAGACTCTGAGGAGGGGTGCCTCATTGCTGAGTGGGAGTGGATATCGAGGATTCTCAGGTGGTGTCCATTGACACAATAATCACCCTTTTTTATGTGTCTTTTTTGAAATATAATTTTGGCCGGGTGCGGTGGCCCACACCTATAATCCCAGCACTCTGAGAAGCCGAGGTGGGAGGATTGCCTGAGCTCATTCTTCCATTCGAGTTCAAGTTCGAGATCAGCATGAGCTACCTGCCTCTAAAAATAGCCGGGCGTTGTGACAGGTGCCTATAATCTCAGCTACTTGGGAGGCTGAGGCAAGAGAATCACTTGAGACCAGGAGTCTGAGGTTGCTGTGAGCTATGATGCCATTGCACTCTACTGGGACAACAAAGTGAGACTGTCTCCCCCCCCCAAAAAAAAATTGAAGTATAACATACAATTCACCCCTTTAAAGTATATAATTCACTGTGTTTTAGTATATTCATAGTTGTGTAACCATTACCACATTCTAAATTTAGAATATTCTCATCACCCCAGAAAGAAACCCTCTATCATTAGCAGTTATTCCCCAATCTCCCTACCTCTAGCTCCTGACAACCATTAATTTATTTTCTATCTCTGTGGATTTGCCTATTCCAAACATTTCATATAAATGGAATCATACCATATGTGGCCTTTTGTGTCTGTCTTCTTTCACTACGCATAATATTTTCAAGGTTTATCCATGCTGTAGCATATATCAGTACTTTCATTTTATGACTGAATATATTACATTGTATGAATATATCACATTTTGACATTGGGGTGGTTTCCACTTTTGGATATTATGAGTAATTCTATGGATATTTATGAGTAAGATTTTACATTGGATATATGTTTACAATTGTCTTGAGTATACCCTCAGGAGTAAAATTGTTGGGTCATACAGTAATTATATTTAACTATTAAGGGACTACAGGTTGTTTTCCAAAGTGGCTTTGTCATTTTTCTCTCCTGCCAACAATGTATTAGGGTGTTTGAAACTTGTTATTGCTGTAGGCACCAGAGACTTGCTTTTGTGTTTTCCCTTGGTTTAGGGTCTTTTTGTGCTTGTCTTCAGAAAAATTCTGACTCTTGTAGCTCTCCCAGCTGTTAGTCACTGATATTATCACTACAGGCTTTATTTAGCATAGTTGTAGGATATAAGGAAGGGGCAACATTCTCTAATTTTCTAATAAAGTCTTAGTCTTTGGAGTACATAGTGGTCCTGTGATGGGGGATGATTGGGGAGGTAGTCTTCGCAGGTAAAACCTTTTTACCCCTGCCCTCTATTCCCTTATCTTCCTCTGGCAGGTGTCCTCTGATGTTCTCCATCTTTGTTCTTGAATTTCTGCCTCCTATAAATTAAGGCTTTTTGCTCCTTTGGTGACACAGGGAGGCTGAGCACTTTTCCCTTCCCCAGAAATACTGGAATTATACCATTGCTCTCACTTAATATCCTTCGCCTGCAGATGAAGCCTTTTGTTCAATAAGGAAACCAGGGCACTAAGCACCAGAGACCTAGACAGCACCACTCAGGGAGTTTTCTACAGGTTCCCTGCTCCACTTCTTCCCTGTGTGAGCCTAGTTGGGTTTCTGAAGAAAAAGCTTACACGAAGAATCCCTTATAACTACAGCCCCTAAGAACATATTCCTGTAGTAGGTTCCACTTGGCTTCCAGCAATTAATCAGAATTTCCAGTTTAATGTTCCTACTGAGGTTTCTACCTGAGCTAAGCAAATGCTCTTACCTGTGTCTCCCTGCCAGTATCTTTCTCTCTTTGAATTGGCCATTTTTCCTGTGACTCATTTTTCTGATGGGTTCATGAAAAATTGTTAATTTTCTGCTTGTCTTGCCTTTTTCTTCTTGTAAAGATGGGAATTTCTTTTTTCTGACTCTCTGCATGTCTGAGATGAAACCAGAAGTCCTGAACCTTTTATTTTTACTGGGAGGTAGTCATTGATGTGCTATTTAAATTACTCTGTTTTCAGGGTTTTAATTGGCTATATTAATAAATATGTATTTTATTTGATATTTAGTACATAAGTGAGATTTCCTATGCATGTCTCCTTCTGATTTATCTTCTGGAGAAGAATTTCCTAGGGATGTGTGAATCACACATAGGGTTCAGAGGCTTCCATGTGTCCTTCTGAAAATTGTATACAGATTTTTAAGGGTATGTTCTTATGTGTGTGTTTTTTTTTCCTAAGCTGGTAAGTTCCATCTGATTCTCAGAAGGACCTATATTCTTAAAGATGTTTTAAAAAAAATAATTCCCTAGAAAAAGCACATAGTACTAGATGACCAATTAGAACATATTACCATTCTTTTTCAAAAGCTAGGATATTTTCACTTAATATTAGTCTGGTCTGTAAAACATATCAGCCTTTCCTAAAGGATTGACTGTGTGTCATCTGTAGCCCTGGAGTCTATTTATTATCATCTAAGACTTTTCATAGCAACAGAGTGAAAGTTTGTGTGTTTTAATTCAGTGTAGAATGCTATATATCCTCAAGTAGCACCTGTTTGCATCTTGTTACCTATATTTCCTTTTTCTTTATTTTTTTTAAGAGACAAGGTCTCAACCTGTCACCCCCCAGGCTGAAATGTAATATCACTGAAGCTGCAAACACACAGGCACAAGTGATCCACCACCTCAGCCTCCCAAGTAGTTGGAACTATAGGCCCTCACCATCATGTGTGGCTATTTTTTAAAATTATTTTTTGTAGAGATGGGGGTCTTGCTATGTTACCCAGGCTGTTTTGAATTCCTGGCCTCAAACAGTTCTCCCACCTCAGCTTCCCAAACTGTTGGGATTACAGGGATGAGCCACTGCACCTATCCATTTTACCTATATTTCTAAAGAACACTAAGCTGTAAATGCAATTATTGCACAAAAAGGGACATCAAAGGAAGGGAGGATAATTTGCACAGCAAACCTCAGTGTCACACTTGATTACTCCCCCTCCTCCATCACCAGGTTACATAAAACTGGTACAGAGTAAGGGGCAAAATACAGTTACTAAGCAACTCAAAAGTACATTGCTTTGTGGTAGTTGATGTTCCATTTGGTGTCTGCCCAATATCCATCAAAAATGTTGTGTTTATTCTATAAAGAAAGCTGAAAATTAAACTATTTGAAAAAATATTTCCATGAAAAATATTTAAATAGGTTTCAGAGTTTTAAATTTAGAAACTGAATAAGCTTTAATTCATTGGAAAAATTATTGTGGGGTACAATGTCTTAACAATACTGGGTACCTTTGTTATCATATGAGGACAGGCTTATATACTCTTTGCTAGGTTTTTTCTGCTTTAAGTGGTTGATTCTTCTAGATAAACTGAAAATCTTTTCTTTGCCTTAAGATTATACAATTATAGTTAATTTCTTTTGATTAAATGTAATGATCAGTTTGCAGCTGTTTTGTGCTTTTAGGGTGACATCAGTTTGTGGTCAGTTATGTATAGTCTCAGATTTCAGTGACTATGAATCAAAATTGATTAATCTCTGCTTTATTCACATGGACCAGCCAGTATTCCACTTTGTGTTATACAGGAAATGATTGTTTTGGCTTTTTCAATGAAAAATGTCACACAAATGTTCAGACTAGATATACTTTAAGAAACTGCCAATTGGGCGATGCCTATGGCTCAGTGAGTAGGGTGCCGGCCCCATATACCAAGGGTGGTGGATTGGAACCTGGCCCTGGCCAAACTGCAACAAAAAATAGCTGGGTATTGTGGTGGGCACTTGTGGTCCCAGCTACTCAGGAGGCTGGGGCAAGAGAATCACCTAAGCCCAAGAGCTGGAAGTTGCTGTAAGCTGTGACGCCACAGCACTTTACCGAGGGTGACAAAGTGATAATCTGTCTCTTAAAAAAAAAAAAAAAAGAAAGAAAGAAACTGCCACTTGAGAGATGTTAATGAGAATAATAAAAGTCAGCATTGTCAGGAAGGCCATTGTCATTTTGTGGCTCCGGCAGGTTAAGCACTGATGTTCTGATTGAATTCATAGTGAAGCATCTTTTGTTTCTGCAAGCATCTGAGAGGCCAGATGTACACACAGTGTTGGACTTGGCATAGCTTCTGGACTGTATGTTAGCCTGTGAATCTCCTCTTTGACCATAAATGAGCAGTTATCTGGTAAGTATAAAACCTTTTTGTTGTAGGAATTTGAGAGAAACTAACAGTGCATATAAAATAGGCTCACTATTAAGAACTTGTAAAACTTCTCAACTTAGTTACCTGGAAAGGTCAGTGTCAACATCCATATCCCTCATTCATGATCTTTAATATACCAACAATTGACCATGTTTTATTTTGTGATGTTTCTGTATTACCTTTTGGCTTCTGGAATATTGGGTTAAAGTTCTTGATGGAACTCTTCCTTGGGAACTCTATCTTTGGGAGCTAAAGCATGCATGTTTTAATTGAGTCATGAACTCACATCTCTCTTACCTCACCAACAATTACTGTATGGATTAGATAGAAAATCTTAGGGATGTACATCTTTCTGCTTTTAGAAGGAAAGCTAAGACTATGATGATGATAAGAAAATAACTACTTCTAGCATTTACTTAACAATTACTGTGAACCAAATACCATGCTAAGCCCTTTATACATGTTCACTCAAATTAATCCTTACATCAACCCCTGTGAGGTGAGTGCTATCCCCTTTTTACACACGAGTGAACTGAAACAGAGAATTTGGATAACTTGCCAAAAGCTACTATGGGATGAAACCAGTAGATCAATTCAGGTTGTCTGTCCCAGAACCCATATTCCTTTATTTTTTTTTAATTATATAAAACATTTGTCTCATTCAGACTTGAAACTATGAAACAACATACATTCAGAGAGATCCAGCCTGTCTTTCTTTCTCCATTTTCTTCCCCCTCTGCAGTAAACATTTTTTTTTAAGGTTTTGGTTTATCCTTTTATTGTCTCTTCATGAAAATATATACAAATGTGTGTATATGTATGTGCCACTGTTTATGTGTAAAACTCACATCACTAACCAGGATATGCTGTAGCTATCTTGTTTATATTCAGTTTAAAACCTTAAAATGCCTTTTCTTATCAGGAGCAGGTTCACGAGACCAGTTTGACAAATACATTTTTATATCACTTTTCAGATAATTGTCTGAGTACTAAACTTACATTCCCATCCCCCTCTTCAACGTTTTATGTTCTGCCTCATTCTTGAGATGTTGACATCTATAGCAAGATATGGCAGACTCTCACACTTAGCCTTGAGTAAAAATGCTTCTGTAGAAAACTTGGATCTGATGCTGTTTAATTTGGCTAGTTTGTAAAATTGAAATCAGGCTTATCATATGTCTGTTGTTTTTCTGTAAAGGGGAAGGGAACATTATAATAATCACGGGATTTAATTTTCATTTGCTTAATAAAAACAAATATAAGTTTGTTGGTGTTTAGTTCAGGTTTCCCAGACTTCACAGAGTACCTCTTTCTTGGAGGGTTAGGTATTTCTGCAGCCATAGAAAAGGACCAGATTTCACTGGCCTCTGCATTTATATCTCCTTGTTTTGTCTAGACTTCAAGTGACTCTTCTGTTTGGCAGACATGTATTAGTTTCCATGGGCTGCTGTAACAAATTACTACAAACTAAGTAGCTTAAAACAAAAAGAATTAATTTCCTCACAGTTTTGGAGGTAAGAAGTCCAAAATCAGCTAGTCTGCACTCCCTCCAGAGATTTTAGGATCAATTCCTTTCTTCACCTCTTCCAGCCTTTGGTGGATACCATTCATTGATACTCTAAGGTCACATTATCTCCCCTTCTTCTGTTTCAAATCTTCCTCTGCCTTTCTTTCATGAGGACACTTGTCATTCAGTTTAGGGCTCATATGCATATTCCAGAATAATCTCCTCATCTGAAGATACTTAATTACATCTGCAAAGACTACTTTTCCAAATAAGGTAACATCCACAGATTCTTGGAATTTGGATGTGGATATACCTTTTGGGGGTGTACTATTCACTTATATTATGTTAATATTTATATATATGTGTGTATGTATGTATATATATATAAATGTTCTAGGCTACTTAGAACAGATTATCTGTTCTTATATAGATTTCTTAAGCAGTTATGGCTTGTGCTGTGTGATTAAGTGGTGTTTTTTTTTATTAAATCATAGCTGTGTACATTAATACAATTATGGGGTACAATGTGCTGGTTTTATATACAATTTGAAATACTTTCATCAAACTGGTTAACATAGCCTTCACCTCATTTTCTTAGTTATTGTGTTAAGATTTATATTCTACACTAAGTGGTATAGTATTATTAAGCTCAAAGCATGATTTTACAATCTATTTTGTAAAGAATATTCTTGGAAAAGAATGAAACAGTTTAGGATACTGATAAATCCTTGGCTCTAGTACTCTGTCTAGATCTAAGGTAAGATTTTTTATAGCACTCTTCTTTCAGAAAGACAGTAGTTTAGCACAATTGTAAATTGCCACCACTACTTAATTGCTGGCTCGTTAAAGGCCATTTATAGAAATGGATCAGAGTGCTAAACAAAATGGTGATTTAGTGTCTCCTACTAGTCACTCAGAACACTGAGCTCTGTGTAAAACATGTTAATTGGATATGTCCGTGATCTCTTCTTACCCATTTACACAAAGTATTATGTAATAAACTACAAGGTTTTGCTTTCTGTAGACTTAGCTTGTTCCCTGTGCAGCACCAAATTGACTTTAATTGGCCAGGAATCTTGGTAGGAAAATCATTTTGTTGCTACCTGACCAACTAGCATGTTTAAGGTAGATTTCTTTTTCTAATTTGCTCAGGTCATATTATTAACTCTAAATCTTCTGTAGGTGAAACCAACAAATATTTGTAGAGTTGTCCCTGCAAAATAGCAAAAGGAATAAGCCCATCTTTGTTTAAATGGCATCATTTGATTATATGATTATTTAGTACTATACTCTGAAACTTTAAACTGAAAATTGTGTCAGTTTAAATACAACTGCACTGGGCAGCGCCGTAGCTCAATGGGTAGGGCGCCGGTCACATACACCCAGGCTGGCAGGTTCGAACCCAGCCCAGGCCAGCTAAACAACGACAACTGCACCAAAAAAATAGTCGGGTGTTGTGGCAGGCGCCCATAGTCCCAGCTACTTGCGAGGCTGAGGCAAGAGAATCAATCACTTAAGCCCAAGAGTTTGAGGTTGCTGTGAGCTGTGACACCAAGGCACTCTACTGAGGGCAACATAGTGAGACTCTGTCTCAACAAATAAATACAGCTGCACACACTGAGAATTAATTACTTTATTAGATCATGCTCTGTGCCTTTACTTTCATGTTATATAGAACTTAGACAGTGTTTTTTCTCAGAGAAACTTTATGAGCATTAAAGTCTAAAATATTTGCTTAAAAGCATCTCTTCCTCTGATCTTCCAGAAATGTGGACACATTTATCTTCTACCTGCTATTGGTTGTTTGATATTTTTTCAGAGTAGAAATTAGTAGATATAATAGGTTTAATAATGAGATATAGACCAAGTTAGGTATGCTTTTATGTGAAAGTGTTCCTCTCATTGCTTAGTTGTTAAGTAAGCCTTCATCACCAAAATCATTGCCAGGTTAGCTTCAGACCTCTTGACTACTTTTCTGTTTTTGAAAAGGCAGAATCACAAAGTTGAGGCTTCTACAGCCATTTAAATCTTATTTCCAGGCTGCTGAACACATTTCTGTACCTCTTTTTCACTTAGGAGCCCACGCAACCAGAGGATAATAATAAGCCCAAGTTGTAGCTGTCCCCATAGCATCATCCCCTACCTCTGACATTTGAACTTTACACACAGCTGGGGCTCCCTTCCAGCTAGGGCTCTCACTGAGTTCCACAGTACCCTTATCATTCTTATTCTCCTTACCCTTACAGGAGTTCACTGGTAGCAATAAAAACCAATCCTAGCACTCTGGGAGACCTTGAGCTCAGGAGTTCAAGACTAGACTAAGCAAGAGCAAGACCCCCTCTCTACTAAAAATAGAAAAACTAGATAG
Source organism: Arctocebus calabarensis (assembly GCA_963573935.1). Lineage (NCBI taxonomy): Eukaryota > Metazoa > Chordata > Mammalia > Primates > Lorisidae > Arctocebus > Arctocebus calabarensis. The sequence continues at coordinate 12,850 of CAUYON010049108.1, forward strand.
GCCTGGTGATAGGCGCCTTTAGTTCCAGCTATGTGGGAGGCTGAGGCAAGAGAATCACTTGAGCCTAAGAGTTTGAAATTGCTGTGAGCTATGATGATGCCGTGGCACTCTTACTCAAGGGAACAGAGTGAGACTCTGTCTCAAAAAAAAAATTAAAAAAGATGATAAAACAGGTAGGAAAACTTTAAAATAGAGAATGAGACTAGGGGCATTTCTAAAAGTTCTAACTATGAGGATAACAACTGGATTAAAACTACACACCTTCCTAGATGAAAAAGTATATTTATGAATAAGCCGAATGTGGTGGCTTATGCCTATAATCCCGGCACTTTGAGAGGCCAAGGCAGGAAGATCAGTTGAGGCCAGGGGTTCAAGACCAGCCTGAGCAACATAGTGAGCCCAGGTCTCTACAAAAATGTTAAAAAGTTGGTCATGGTGGCATAAGGTAGGAGGATCACTTGAGCCCAGGAGTTCGAGACTGCAGTGAACTGTGATTATACAACTGCCCTTCAAACTCAGCAACAGAATAAAACCCATCTCAAAAATAAAATATATGTATAAATAAAAGAATAAAGGATATACATATGGTAGAAAAAGAAGGAAGCCTAGAAAATATAATACATATAATTAATTATAATAATATTCTTTTTTTTTTTCCTTTGGTTTTTGGCCAGGGCTGGGTTTGAACCCTCCACCTCGGGTATATGGGGCCAGCTCCCTACTCCTTGAGCCACAGGGGGCTGCCCCATATAATTAATTATAAAACATGACAGAGTTGAGATCGAATATGTGAATCTTACCAATAAATATGAATGGCATTTGAGCTTTCCACACAGCTCAGACTTAATTATAGAAAAAGATTTTCCTTAAGATTCAACTATATACTGTATACAAGAGCTGACCTAAAACACTATTCAGAAAGGATAAAAATAAAGAGATAGGGCTCAGCACCTGTGGCTCAAGTGGCTAAGGTTGAATCCAGCCCAGGCCCGCCAAACAATGACGGCTGCAACCAAAAACTGTCCGGGAGTTGTGGCAGGTACCTGTAGTCCCAGCTGCTTGGGAAGTGGAAGCAGGAGACTCGCTTGAGCCCAGGAATTGGAGGTTGCTGTGAGCTGTGATGCCACAGCACTCTATCCAGGGTGACAGCTTGAGGCTCTGTCTCAAAAAAATAAATAAAGAGGCTCTGCGCCTGTGGATCAATGAGCTAAGGCACCAGCCATGTACGCCTGAGCTGGAGGGTTTGAATCCAGCCCAGGCTTGCCAAATGACAATGACAGCTGCAACAACAACAAAAAAAAAATGGCCGGGTGTTGTGGCAGGCGCCTATAGTCCCAGCTACTTGGGAGGTGGAGGCAGGAGACTCACTTGAGCCCAGGCATTGGAGGTTGCTATGAACTGTGATGCCATGGTACTCTATCCAGGGTGACAGCTTGAGGCTCTGTCTCAAATAAATAAATAAATATAGGCAAAGGTATACTAGGAAAATGGAAATTTAAATAACCCTGGGGCAGTGATCCTGATATCAGACAAGGTTTCAAGTTCCAAAGACAAAGGAGGAGGCCATAGGACAGTGCTGTGGCTCAGCGAGTAGGGCGCCGACCTCATATACCAAAGGTTACTGGTTCAAACCCTGCCTTGGCCAAACTGCAAAACAAAACAAAATAGCCAGGCGTTGTGGCAGACGCCTGTAGTCCCAGCTACTCGGGAGGCTGAGGCAAGAGAATCGCTTAAGCCCAGGACTTGGAGGTTGCTGTGAGCTGTGTGAGGCCACGGCACTCTAGTGAGGGTGATAAGGTGAGTCTCTGTCTCTACAAAAAAAAAAAATAATAATAATAATAAAGGCTATAATTCACCACAAAGATATACCTATGAATGTTTATGCACTGAATAACACAAGAACCATCTTTATGAAGCAAAAACTATAGGAGAATCAAGGAGACATAGAAACACACCAATCATAGTAGACTTTAAAATACCTCTCATGGTCTCAGACAGATGAAGTAAACAAAAAAATGAGATAGATATAAACAATATAAATAATAAAGTAGATCTGATGAATATCAAACTCTATACCTTGACATTAAAGTTAATAGACATTAGGGTGGTCATGGCCTCTCACGCCTGTAATCCTAGCACTTTGGGAGACCAAGGTGGGAGCATTGTTTGAGGCCAGGAGTTCTAGACCAGCTTGGGCAATGTAGTGAGACCAAAAATTTTAAAAATCAGCACAGTATGGTGGCACGCCTGTAGTCCCAGCTGCTTGGGAGGCTGAGACAGGAGGATCTCATGAGCCCAGGAATTGGAGGTTGCAATGAATGACACAGTGAGACCCCATCTCTTAAGACAATGCACCTTCTTAAATACCTATGGTACATACATAAAACATGATCAAATATTAAGTCTCAAAAATTCAGTAATTTCTGTTAAGTAGAGACATTTTAAACAGTCTTCTGATCACAATGCTGTAAAATCAGAAATTACTAACAAAAACAAAGACTCTTCCACATATAAATTTTAAAACTTCTGTTAAATAACTCTTGGGTAAAAAGGGGAAATACAAACTGAATTATAGATGTTTTTAAATAATGAAAATGAAAATATGACATTTCAAACACTTGAGTGATGAGAAGGAGGCAAGCATTATACAACTTACCTTTTTTTTGAGACAGGATCTCACTGTGTTGCCCAGGCTGATCTTGAACTCCTGGGCTCAGGTGATCCTCGTGAGTAACTGGAACTACAGGCACACACTGCTATGCCTGACTAATTTTTTTATTCTCTTTAGAGAGTCTTACTGTGTTGCCTAGGCTTGTCTCGAACTCCTGACCTCAAGCAATTCTCCCACCTCAGCCTCTCAAAGTGCTAGGATTACAGGCATGAGCCACTGTGCATGGCCCTCATTATTACCATTGCTTTACATAGTTTCAGCATGCATTATCATTTTTATGTCCCACACTGCTGTGCAAAGTAGGACCACCTGTACTTTATGGCCTCTGTGCAAATAAATTTGAAAACTTAAATAAGATAAATATATATATATTTTTTTTTGTAGTTTTTGGCTGGGGCTGGGTTTGAACCCACCACCTCCAGTATATGGGGTCAGTGCCGTACTCCTTTGAGCCACAGGCACTTCCCTAAGATAAAGAATTTCTATGGAAATACTATTACTAAAATTAACTCCATAAAGAGATCAATTTCCATAGAAGTAGTAGAGAAAATTATTAAGGACCTACCCCCCCCCCCAAAAAGGACCAGGTTCAAACAGTTTCACAGGTACCAAGTAATCATAGTAATTTTGAGATTATTCTAGAGCCGTGGAAAGGAAAATGCCCTTATACCTTTTATGAAGCATGTGTAACACTGGTACTTAAACCTGATAAAGATAATACAAAAAAAAGAAAACTGATCAATATCATTCATAAGTAGTCAAAAATATTAAACAAATACTAGAAAGCAGACTACAATACCATACTAAGAGAATATACATCATGACCAAGTGACGTTCTTCCTAGAAGTGTAAGTTTGTTTCACTGTTATGAACACTAATGATATGCAGTGTATTTAATATATCTAAGGAAAAATCATATTTCTATATATACTGAAGAAACCTTTTAAAAATTCAATACTAACAATAAAAACATTAAAGAAAATAGTAACTGTCGGGTGGCGCCTATGGCTCAAGGAGTAGGACACCAGCCCCATATACCGGAGGTCGTGGGTTCAAACCTGGCCCCAGCCAAAAACTGCAAAAAAAAAAAAAAAAGAAAATATATACTGTAATATAGTTTCTTAGGATTATAAAATGCATGTATCTTAGTCCTAAACTCTAGTATATTTTTTTTTTTTTTTAGAAAGAGCCTCAAGCTGTCATCCTGGATAGAGTGCTGTGGCATCACAACTCACAGCAACCTCCAACTCCTGGGTTTAAAAAAGTCTCCTGCCTCTGCCTCTC
>CAUYON010049109.1:0-12500 GCA_963573935.1 Arctocebus calabarensis
CTAGTAGCTGGGACTACAGGCGCCCGCCACAGCGCCCGGCTATTTTTTTTGTTTTGCAGTTCGGCCGAGGCCGGGCTTGAACCCGCCACCTTCGGTATATGGGGCCGGCGCCCTACTCGCTGAGCCACAGGAGCCGCCCCATCATTGTCTATTCTAACGTAAGTGTATTTCTGAGAATGAATTTTGGGGAATCTTGGAAATAGCCTTTTCTATGAAGAGGCATTGGGCCTTACAAAAAGGCATTGGATTAAGTCACTTTTAGAACTAATATACCACAAAAAATTCTAACTATAAGTGACCAGAAGATGGATCCGTTAAACTAGAAAAACTCCTTAATTTAATAAAATTTTAGAGAGCTCTCATCCTAAGCAATTGCCTCATTTATGTTTATAGGAAGATCAAATTGAAAGAAAAACATCTGTATTATAGCTAGCCTTATAAAACTACCTCCCCAAAAATTAAGGAGCAGAAATCTGAATTAGAACAAAAGTTAAAATCTGTCTCCACCTTAAAACCCCCTTCAACTTATACTCCTCTCTATCCTCAATTACCTGTCTCTGATCCCCCAGAAGATCCTTAGACAATAGGCAGGGCCTCAGTTCCCCACCTTCACAAGGCAAAACAATTGTGTGAGTGGCCCCTGTGTGTATCTCTGTTGCTTTTACCCTATCTGTGGCCCGTTCACTCCATCGGTAATGTGTTTGTGGTTTGTCTGAGAGAAAGAAATAGGAACACACAAGGTAAACCCACCCCATTGGGAACTGCACTTTTAGCATTTTAAGAAAGGTCACAGGAGAGTATGCGGTAACTGTCTCCAGAGAGATTGAGAACTTTGTGTGAGCAGAAATAATTCAAATGCCTTATTGTTCAAGTGATTGTGGTATTCTGAGATAAAATTAAGTTTTAAACCTATTATTAAAGATTAAATATTTGAAAATTATAAAACTGCCACCTCTGTAATATTTCTATATTTACTAGATTCTACTGTAAGGTTATTTTCTTGATTTTAAGCCTCTGAATTTGATGAGGCCTAAGGGCAAATTCTCCATACTTCACCTGCCGGGCACAGTCTAGCCCACATGGTCACTTCTTCCCTGCTACAACTTTGCCCCCTGACTATTCTAAGAAAAACTGAATGTTCTGGTTTTCTATTTTCCGCCTTAAACTCTATGCCTAGTAAATGAATGAAAGACACAGGCCTTGTCCTTTGTGACCATATGAGACTTAAGGAAACAATAAAAAGACGTCAGAAAGGATGCCAGTATTGTAGTTTTGTTACCGGAATTTCTTTCTTCAGAAAATCTATAGTGTGGGGGGTTCAAGAAGTGAGCCCATGGGCCACAGATAAGTAATAAAATGGAATTTTGTTGGACAGATGGGCATGCAGAGGGAAAGAAAAGTGCCAGAACTTCTGGCAAGGGGGAAGAGACCTAAGGGAAATTTTGGTCAGGACTTAGTAGAACTTAATAAGTGTTTTAGCAAATAAATAAAAACAGTCCCTCCCTTAGGAAAAATTGTTAGGTCTTTGCAGTCCTCCACCCTCAAAGAATTAAAATATGTACTCCCTATTCAAGGTAAAACCTCCCAGGAATGTTTCAAACTACTTTATTCATAACCTTACTAGAGTCCAAGAGGTGTGGCCTGGAGAAGACAACCTGCTTCTGCTTAAAAAAAAAAGGAGTCCCTATCTAGCCCTGAGTGGGAAAATTCTGTATCAATGTTATATTTCATAAAATGTCTCTCATTTGTAAAATATAATAATTTGGTCGTTTAAATTGGGAAACTGAGTCTTTATCAAAGAATAAGATTCTTACCTTTTTTTCTACTTTTTTTTTTATTAAGTCATATATACATAGATCATGAATACATTTATGCCTTTGTGGGATTCAATGCTTTGATTATTTGTACAAATTGGAGTGCTTACATCCTATTAATTAACATAGCTTTCATCTCATTTACTTAATCACATTGTTAAGCCATCCTATTAATTAACATAGCTTTCATCTCATTTACTTAAACACATTGTTCTATATTTAATAGATTTGACTTGTACCCTTGCAATAGATGAAACACAACTATAGCACAAGATGAAGGAGGGAAGGAAAGGCTGATGGTAAGGGAAGAGGGTGGTTCGATAGAGGGAGGGTTAATGGTGGGACCACACCTGTGGAGCTGATTCTTGCCTTTTAAACCTTCTAATTATCAGTTTAGCCAAGTGAATAATTACCTTTATCATAAACTGATCCTGTTTTGTGAAAAATGCTTTTTTTTTTGAAAATAAGAGAAATTAGAAAGAAAAATGGCATTGTGTAAGAAAAAATCTTGTGTGGCAAATTTCATCCTCAAACAGAATAGTTATTTAAGAAAGTAATAGGGCAATCCAGAAGATTTAAACTTTCGTAAATTGTCTGTGCAAGATTGAATCAGATTCATACAAGGAAATTTATAAAGGAATTTGCATGTGATCCAGTTAACCATTCAATATTGCCTTTAGAATCTTTTAACCTATAATCTTGTTTAAACAAATGTTTTAAGCCTTTGATACTTGACAAATCTTCCAAAATCATAACTCTAAATTTGATCTTTTTGAAATATCAAAACCACTAAAAGTCTACGAAAAACATTAGGCTTATTTAGTATACTAAAAAATGTATAGGAACTATTGTCAAATACGAAATAGTGATTAATTTTGTTTAAATTATGTTTATACATATGTTCCAGTATTATAAAGTATTAATCTGTCTTAGTGTATTTTAGTAATAATTTTAATTCATCTCAGAAAGTATTTTTTTGTAACTGGTTGTGACTTTAGAGATTAAATACCATTAGACTAGAAACAAACTTCCAGGACTTTAATTAAAAAGCTATCATGTCCATGAGTATTGCTAACCCAACTTCAAACACAACAGAATGTACAAATCAATGTTTCCCTCCATCTCCCCATCTCCCCCAGCAACCACTTGCTACAGGTAGACTTTCCAGTTTCTCTCCCCCTCCTGTCTAAAAGACATCTTTTTTTTTTTTTATTGAATCATAGCTGTGTACATTAGTTCAACCATGGGGTACAGTGTGGGGGGCTTCACATGCAATCTGAGATATTTTATCAACCTGATTGACATACCGTTCATGATATTTTCTCATTTACTATATGAAAACATTTTTGATCCGTATTTAGACGTTTTCTCCTGACCCTTCGAATATGTACCACACATGTGATCACAATTTGATAAGTCTTACATACTTGTGACCAAGTAGTATAAATAATATTAACTTGCATTTAACATGCATTATCAGTTTCTAAGTGAACGAATCCCTACTATTTCATGAGATACGCAAGGTTGTGAGTAGCTATAATTATTCATAATCACTGTAGAAATATTTTTAAAAATAGGCATCACTTAAAACCTCACCAGCTGGAGAAAACCACCATTAGCCTGTGTTTGATGGTCACCCCAACTGTGTGTGTGGACCAATGCAGAGAGCCAGCCCAGAGAACTGATGCTCAGAAAAGTTCAATAACTCTCCCAGGTCGTGACTCAATCACTGCTATAACTAATCAGCTGGGGAGCTGATACCTGGCCCAGAGTTCCACTTTCCCCAGGTCACACTGCCATTCTGTCATCACCACAGGCCTTGTGTATAGGTAAGCGAACCATTATATCTTTAGCCAAATGATCTCATGGCTAAGAAACTGCTGATGTGTTAATGAGCCCCCGCAGGCCATGTATTCACGTGCATGACTCTGCTGAAAGATAATTCTCCATTCATCATCTTTCCCTCCAGGCAGCTTAGCCCACACTTTACCACTCCATAATATTCACCTCAATTCAAAGTGACTAAGAAAAGTTACCTTCTCCATGGTTCCACCTGGCTGAAAACTAGGGATGGTCACTTTGATGGATGTGGCCTGGACTTTCAAGTCTAGACTGCATGGTTCACTGGCTCTGCTGGTTAGGTTCACTGTCCCAGAGCTGCTGGGCCTGACTTCGGATCTCTTGCGGTGGGGGCTGACCCTAGCCACTGGTCGGTGTCTGGATCCCAAGCCCTCGCTCTTCTGCTGAGGGGACCTGGGGCTGTCTGTGCTCAATAGACTTGGACTCTGGATGTCCTCATGGACTTTGTATTCCAGTTTGGGTGAACTACTTGATCCTGACAGTTCCTTCTTCCAGGGGCTGCCAGCACCTCCCTTGGGAGTCTCTGCAGAGTCTAGCAGGTTGGCTGCATGGGAAGAAGTGCCCACCACATCCTCCGGGGCCCTCTCCTCTAGGTCCACTGAGTTGCCAAGGAGAGGCGCTGAGCAGGCCTTGCTGACTAGTGTCTTCTGGGGTTGTTCCTCTTGGTTGTTGACATCCATGACTTTGGAAGAAGTTAAGATGTGCCTAGAGTTGTCTTCTGTGAAAGACCTGCTGGGAACTGGAAGGGCCCCTGGGAGTGAAATGCAGTCTCCATCTCCACCAAATTCTTCCTCATCACTGGCATCATTGGCGTCATAGCAGCCCACCTTTCTCTGACGGAGGAGAGGGTTTCGGAGGACCTGTGGGCTTCCAGGGAGACTGGCTTGTCTGGCCACTGTCACCTGCTTGTGTAAGAGCCCAGAGGTCCGCTGGCTTCCTAGAGTCACGAGGCTGTTGGCCCTGGGTTTTCCTGGCTCCTTGTGAGCTGGCAGGGTGGGGAGAGAAAAGTCAAATGGAATTGAGTTTCCCTGGTCTCATAACCTGATCCCGTCTTTACATCATTACACACAAATTCTGTGTTCACTCACGGCAGACACACAACCTCCCTCCACTGGACCCCAGTCTTAGAAAGGACATGTATGGCTTTTTCAGAATGACACAGAATGGGCAGCTAGCCTCTCTCTCTTTTCTATAATGGCCTACAGTTTTTTTTTTTTTTTTGGTCTTAAGCCCTAACTTCTGGATTTTTTTTTTGAGATAGTCTCACTATGTCACCCTTGGTAGAGTGATATGGCATCATAGCTCACAGCAACCTCAAACTCTTGGGCTTAGGTGATTCTCTTGCCTCAGCCTCCCAAGTAGCTGGGACTACAGGCACCTGCCACAGTGCCACAATGCCAGGCTATATTTTGTTACAGTTGTTTAGCAGGCCCGGGCTAGGTTTGAACTTGCCACCCTTGGTGCATGTGGCTGGCACGATAACCACTGTGTTATAGGCGCCGAGCCAACTTCTGGATTGCTTAACTCAAATATGTACTTTATGGAGACAGACACATGTCATTTGATGTCATGAAAGTCAAGACTACATTATCTAAATGACATTGAAAGGAGGTCTAGTTTGGCCACCATTAACCCATGGGGACAGAGCGTGTGCCTGGCCTGCCTACTGCATAACTGAGCGGCCAGTCATTACTAGGAGCTACATTTTCCAAGAATAAATTCTATATTTGGTCAGGGTACAAAGATGGCGTCTACTCTACTAGAGGCATGGTGTCCAGTTCCTTTTTTCTATTACAGTACCAGGGAACTTAAGCCATTATGGCCTCCAGTGCATTGGTGGGGACTAGCAATTGCTTACTGGAATGCAGAGCCCAGGGCCCTTGAGAGCTCCCCTGCTTACTGGAGGGCCCGGGGGGTAGGCTGCAATCCTCTGATGTGCTGCAGCCACTTCCTGGGTGGTCCTCATCCTCAGAGCCGGTCACCATGAAGTCTGACAAGGGGCCTGGAACCTCGTGGGCAAAGTACTGGGAGAGTTCAGATTCAGAAATGAGGGAGTCCTGTTGAAGAAGAAAACGTCATGTGACTGAGGTATACCAGGAGCAGATTCACATGGCAACTGCTTTCTGTCTTTCCAGAACACTTTATTCTCATCCATGGTCGTCTGACACAGCTGTGAGAGTGATGCTTTCCTTTACTTAAAGATGGCTAATTACTAATGAATGAAAAGGTGACTTTGGCTACTAGTGCTTTTAGAGTTTGTTTGTTTTTTTTTTTTTTTGGTATACGCAGAGTCTCACTTTATTGCCCTCATGGAGTGCCATGGCATCACACAGCTCACAGCAACCTCCATTCAACTCCTGGGCTTAGGAAATTTTCTTGCCTCAGCCTTCCAAGTAGCTGGGACTACAGGCACCTGTCACAACACCAGGCTATTTTTTATTGCAGTTTGGCCAGGGTGGGTTTGAACCCGCCACCTTGGTATATGGGGCCGGTGTCCTACTCACTGAGCCACCAGCGCCGCCCTGTGGCCAAAGTTTTGGCAATGATCAGAAAAGCTATAGCAGTAGTAAACCAACCATCCTAGGAAAAACCCCAGGGATGGGGTAGGAAAGCACAATGTAATTCCAAGCCACCTGCCCAGGCAAGGTATGGGCCAAACCAGGGAAGTGTCAATCCTACACCCCCATCCACTGGGATTTAGGAATAGCCTAGCTGAGGAAGATGCCACGGTCTCCTCAAAGTCCCAAGAACTGATTGGAGCCATGTTATTAAGGAGTAGTTTGAAAAGTTATTTTGCTTCCAATACACTGTTTTAATACAGCACTGAATAAATGATGCAAGTTGTCAATGGATGAGTGATCAACTAATAGCTCTGCTCGTAATTAATTTATTTTTCTTCAATAAAGTTGCATAAACCAAAAAAAAAAAAGTTATTTTGCAAACTATAGTTTAGTCCTTTTATTTTGTCACTCTACTCTTTTCCTGAATATTTAATAAAAGAGATACACATTTGTGTATTTGTTCTCAAGTAGGCATTGTTAAATATTTCCTCCATGAAGTGGCAAAAATGACCCCCTGGTAGAAAGTAGGATTGGGTCCTCAGGCTTGACTCCTGGGCTCTAGGAATTGGTTTGTGGTCCAGCTGAGTGAGGTAGGTAGTAGTACACCTTGACTCACCTTTTTTGTAAGAGGAGGACTCTTCAAAGGAGTACCTGTTGGGAGGAAAATTCACCATATTGTCACAACAATGAAGCTCAAATCACAAGGCTGATATCCTTAACTAGAGAAGGATAAGCCAAACATATTACACAAAACTCTCTTTACTTGACTGGCGCTGAGGGGTGGTATGCACAAGTGTGGACATATGTTCTCTCTACCTGGGTACCTCATCCTCATCCCCCTGCCACAATTCTGCAGATGTTTTGAGCCCTAACTTGGATGCTGCTACCTACATGATGATCTCAATTGGAAGCAATTTCTTTTTCTGATTTTCCAAAGTATTTAATCCTACCCACATATCAATTTCCATACACATGTATAATTTTATTATGGGTGGATGTGTCTCATCTCCCTTCTTCAACTGTTTAACCATCTACAGAGCAGAGACGTTGACCAATCTGACCTCACAGTGCTGGGCCCTGGAGCTGGTCTATTGGTGATATTTGCTAAACAGACTGAAGGATGAATGAACAAATGAATATCACCTAAGGAACTCATGAAAAAATTGAGGAGAGGGTTGAATATCTAGGTTTTAACTGAAGGATGAAGAGGTTCAGAATTTAGACTTTAAACTCTATGCCATGAGCAAAAGAGACCTTGGGCATAGGATCACAGCTTACTGAAATCTTTTATAAATGACAGAGTGGCAATGTAGGATTATGAAAGCACAGCTTTCAGGCAGGTCAGGATAACGAACTGGTTGAATAAAGAGCCTATTATGGCCGTGCCCACTTTAAATATATTCATTATGAATGCAGATAATCAAGGTATTTTATGGTTGCCAAAAAACCCTGTGCCTTCCTTTTCCTCTGACAGCCAGTAACTCACATCTCAGTTCCTTTTCCTTCTGGACATCATTCTGAATATCAGTAAATCTCAAGCTCAGAAATGTTTTGAAGGCTCCCTTTAGGCTTCCATGAGTCAGGAAACATTAGTTTTAAAACTTAATACCATGTTTAATTTTAAATTCATATGAAATTCTGACTATCTTAATCCTCCTCTGCCCAAACTTGACCACTTAAGGAAGGGAACTCAGGATTCTTGCTGTCTGTATTACATCTCTGAATTGAAACTTTTGAATTCATGTCAAGAAATCTCGGCTTTTTGGATGGGTAATGTAGCCTGCATTTACCAAACTGCCGATCCGATACTTTGATTATTGTTTTCCTTTCATAGATCCTATAACATTTCAGATGAAGAAATACATGAAATGCTAAGTCACTTTTGCAAATTTTTTGAAAGTTGTATGAGAAGCATCATGCATGATTATAGCTTTAATGACACTAACTAACTGCACAGAAAAGAAGGAGCAGCCAAGAGAAAGCACAGACTCTCATTGACAGATACTTTTGGTAACCCGGGTCATTACAGAGAGCCCAACACCTCCGCCCTGGGGAGGGCCCCGTGGGTGAATGTCATGAGAAACTCTACGGAATGTTGAATGAAAACATGCAATTACAGTACCTAAGGCAGGAGAGGAACTGGCCTCTTTGCTCTCCTGGTAAGTGCTGCGTGCTATCACTTCATCCATTTCCTGCTCAGAAACCTGGTTTTCAGCAGAAAGCACAAATTAGATCGTTTTAGAATTTCCCCCAATGAAAGTAGCAAGAACCAGAGTTAGAGTTGAGTGCAGATAAAGAGGCAAACCATGGGGTCAAAGACTGTGACCATCTTCTGAAGCAATAGCTCAGGGCAGGTGAGAACAGAGGGTGAGTTTATGGATTGCTTCAAACAGTGTATGTATAACAAGACCTTTAATAGTTTCCCAAGTTCAATATGCAAAGCATTTGGGTACTGTGATTACCAACGTGGGTAATATCTGCCTCTCTCTGGAACACTCACTTCTAATTCTCTTTTTTCTTTTTTTTTTTTTTCTTGAGACAGAGTCTCACTATGTCACCCTTGGTAGAGTGTCATGGAATCACAGCTCACAGTAACCTCAAAGTCTTGGACTTAAGCAATTCTCTTGCCTCAGCCTCCCAAATAGCTGGGATTACAGGTGCCCACCGCAGTGCCTGCCTATTTTTTTGGTTGTAGTTGTCATTGTTGTTTGGTAGGCTTGGGCTGGATTTGAACCTGCCAGCTCTGGTGTATGTGGCTGGCACCCTAGCCACTAAGCTACAGGCACCAAGCCTTCTAATTCTTTCTTAAAAACAATTTCAAATCTACACAAAACATGCACAAATAGTATACTTTTTACCTAGATTCACTAATTTTTAACATTTTGCCACATTTACACAGATATCCTCTACACACACACACACACAGAGTTTCAGGTTCTGACGAAACAATTGGTTAAGTTACAGACAGGTCTCTTCACCTATAAACACTTTAGTATGTGATCTAAAAACAAAGACATTCTCTTTTTTTCTTTTGAGACAGTCTCACTCTGTCATCCTTTTTTTTGTGTGTGACAGAGCCTCAAGCTGTCACCCTGGATAGAGTGCTGTGGCATCACAGCTCACAGCAACCTCCAATTCCTGGGCTCAAGCAAGTCTCTTGCCTCAGTAGCTGGGACTACAGGCACCCGCCACAACGCCCAGCCATTTTTTGGTTGCAGTCGTCATTGTTGTTTGGCGGGCCTGGGCTGGATTTGAACCCGCCAACTCAGGTGTACGTGGCTGGCGCCTTAGCCCGTTGAGCCACAGGCGCAGAGCCACATTCTGTCATTCTTGATAGAGTGCCAAGGTGTCATAGCTCACAGCAACCTCAAACTCTTGGGCTCAAGTGATTCTCTTACTCCAGCCCACCAAGTAGCTGGGACTACAGGCACCCTACCAGAACACCTGGCTATGTTTTTTTTTTTTCTCATTTTGCTCATGCTGGTCTCGAACTCCTGAGCTCCAGCAATCTGTCCACGTTGGCTTCCTAGAGTGCTAGGATTACAGGTGGAGCCCCTGAGCCCAGCCTCAAAGACATTCTCTTAAATGACCATGATTCCATTATGAAATTCAGTATATTTAACATTGATGACAATCTAATACACATTCCATATTTTGACTTGGTCAATTATTGCAACACTGTTCTTTAGAAGTGCTCTTCAGAGTGTGTCTGCAGGCTAGAACTAATTCATAGGAAGTCTGACACCAGCCTGTGATGAGATAAGGACTTTCCTCCAGAATGCAAATTAGTACAGCTTCCTTCATCAACAGTATCTTGCTAGGGAAAAATGTCAGGCGAACTACATGGTGTGCATAGTGATATAACCAATTTACATTCTGGTGCAAGTTCATCTCGTTGCGGACCTGTAGCAGACTGTCACAGATCAACTTCTTTGCATAGTAATGCTTTAGGAAAAAATTGCTTTTGGCAATCCAAAATACAATCCAGGATCTACTTGTCATGTGTCTTTAGTCTACTTTAATCTGAAACAGTTCCTTAGCCTTTCTTTGTCCTTCATGATACTGATAGTTTGGAAGAAACCAGGCCAATCCCAACCCTCAATTAGGATCTGTCTGATAGTTTCCTCATGTTTAGATTCAGATTATGGGGATATTTTTTGGCAGAAAAGCTATACAATGGCTTCCTTCTCAGTGCATCCAGGGGCCCTCAGAGTCAATGTGTCTCATCATTTGTGATAACTTTGATCCCTTGCTTAGGATGGAATTTGTCAGATTTCTCCACTGAGATTTTTGTTTTTCAGCCATTAATGAGTAAACTGTGAATAAATAGTTTGAGAATATATAAATATCCTGCTTCCCAACGTATTTTTACCCTGTGGTTTTATCTTCATTCATTATTTTTGCCTGAATCAATTATTACTCTGAAGTTTCCAAAACAGTGATTTTGTAACCCTCTTGTTCTTTCTATGTTTATTAGTATCATGGCAGATTCATGGCTTTTTTCCCTCAGTTGTTATCCATTACTGTTATTATTCATGGGAAGATTTTTTTAAGCCTGACATATGCTAAAATACATGATATTTTTAAAACTCGTAAGAAAATTTATAGTTTCTTTTTCAAAGGTAAGAATATTTTAAACTTTGAATGGTTAATTTTGTGTCCTAAAATAATATTTATCATAACTAATATTTGGATAACGAAAGCAATCTGTCTTAAGTAAATATTTCTATACAGGATTCAGTATAATATTTTAACATAACAGATAAATCACAATCACACAATGGCCTTTATGTAATACTTTATAGTGGGCTCCACAGGAATAAAGTATGTACATAGGCATATACACTTGTACACACATGCCCCTCTGCAAAGTAAAGAATAATTTTGTTTAAATAAGCCAGAGAAAATACCAGCTTAAACAATGCTTGCTATTTTTCTTGATACTAGACTTTCGATATTTCTAACTTTTTTTTGAGTAGGAGAAAAACAGATGTCTATTACTTTCTTCTACCTAACATAAGCTAGAAGTTGCTATCCTAGCAGGTCCAAATCTCAGCTCAACTAGACCTGGAAGGTTTAAATATCCCAACTGGGCAGCCACTGCTCCAGACGTTATGAGAAGCAGAGAAAAGAAAATCCTTGTGGTATTTCTCTTGGAACAACCCGAAAACTAAGCAGCACATACATTGAGTATCAAAATGTACTACTGGCATGAAATGCTGGGCTAAGTGGCACGCAAATACATTAAACATAAAATGGAATCTTGACCAAAAGAAAAATAGAGTATGATGTTACAACTAAGAACGCCATGTTTACCTAAGAAGAAACATGAAATCCAGTCAAACAAATACTGAAATCTGGTTTTGCTGGACACAGCTCCAACACTAGCACAGAAGACCATTTTACTGCGGCTAGAAACATGAACCAACCTATGTATTCAATGGGATCACAGACCACCAGTCCACCAGGATTATTGTGCTTTACACTGAAATGCCATTTTGATGTTTGATTATATTGGCAAGATATACGCGTGTTTTTGGGCTGAGATGAACTGAACCGCTGAAAAAATCATGACCCATGTTGGAAAGGATTGCCTTGAATCCAATAACTGCAACCACTGAAAACTTAATTTTCTCTGATGTTGCTGAGGGATGAATCAGGTCAGCCTACTGCCTGCTTCTTGAGGTGAAAGGAGGGATGTGGGTGGTAGAATCCAAGTGGAGATTCTGGAGGGAGCTGAGAACTGCTCTTGTTTTAACCATGAGGAAAATTGCTATTAAAAGTGACACAAAGGGAGCCATGGAGACAGCAGTGGATCAAAGCACAGCAGATCCTAAAAGCAGCACCAGGTCCACCAAAAAGGAAGGAACAACATGGGAGTGACAAGTACAAAAAAAGGGCAAAAAACAGAAGTGGGATTTGGTTTTACGTTAATGATAGTTGTTAGCATATAGATAAAACAATCTGAAAAAAAAGTTGAGGATGAGATATTGAATCAGTCTCATAGTGATCTCTCTCCAAACACAAAGTATCATCAATGTCACATACCCAACCAAGATGGGAGCCACAGCCTGATAGCACTTACTTGTCCTGGAGAGAACCCTACAGCAAATGAACATCACTAAGAGTCCCAAAGTGATGCCACTGAGAAAGATCAGATGAGACATATGCAGCACCCTCAAGATCTCTTGGCATTGACATGTTACTCTTAAAGTGGTGTGCAGAAGGTTATGTTAACTAGTTTGATTTAAGCATTCCACAATGT
>CAUYON010049110.1:0-13812 GCA_963573935.1 Arctocebus calabarensis
TGTGCTTCATACCATTGAATCTTTTTTGTTGTTGTTGTTGTTGAGACAGAGCCTCAAGCTGTCACCCTGGATAGAGTGCTGTAGCATCACAGCTCACAGCAACCTCCAATTCCTGGGCTCAAGCAAGTCTCCTGCCTCCACCTCCCAAGTAGCTGGGACAACAGGCGCCTGCCACAATGCCTGGCCATTTTTTGGTTGCAGCCATCATTGTTGTTTGGCGGGCCCGAGCTGGATTCAAACCCATCAGCTCAGGTGTACATGGCTGGCACCTTAGCCCGTTGAGCCACAGGCGCCGAGCCCATACCACTGAATCTTTATAACATCTTGAAGACAGGTATTATTATCCTTATTTTTCAAATGAGGAAAATGAAGCTTAAAGAGACTGAATAAATTACCAAAATTCACAAAACTAGTTAAATTTTAAATATAAAAGTCAAAGGTCATCTCACGCTAAACCACATTTACCATTCTGCCTCCCACTTATTCATAATTCATCTATAAAAAGAAGAGAGTAGTAGTGTGTCCTTCCTGGTGGAATTAAATGAGAGTACATGTAATGTGCTTGGCGCCGGGCCTGGTAGATATTAAGTGCTTGATAAGTGGTGGTGGTTACAATTGCCATCACTGAGCGGCACCTGTGGCTCAGTGAGTTAAGGTGCTGGCTCCATATACTGGGAGTGGTGGGTTCAAATCCAGCCCTGGCCAAACTGCAACAATTGTCATCACTGCCTTTTGGTAAATCTAAGAATACAGTAAACAAATAGGGTGATAGTTTTCTCCCCACCCTATCAAGAAAGAACTCATGCTTAGATCCTTCTCAGTTCAATGAGATGAAGGTGCCCTTTCTCTCCCCCAGTCCTACATGGTACTCACTCCTCCAGTAGGTCCTGAGGCAACACGTGGAGTGCGTCCCACAAAGGTATGCCTTCTGAAGCTAATTGCTCAGACAATGGTACTGGGGTTGGGGGAGGCACAACCATCCTTAGCGTTCTTGACTGTGCTTCTGGGTACTGCTTTCTAGAGAAACTCAGGGATGAACCCCTTTTCTGGAACAGAAACGAAGTAAAGAACTCTCTAAAGCAATTCCATTTCCTATCAACATTCTAGCCTCCCAACACAACTCTAGCATGGGAAATTTGTTTCCAGACCTTCTCCAGTCATTCTTGCTTCCTCTGAACTATGAAGGCAACCACATTTTTCTCTCTCAGGTTCCCAACCCTATTGTTGTATGTCGTATTCAGATCATACAAGGATTAGTTGTTTTGTTGTGTTTTTCCAGAATGGACATTCTTTTGTTCACTCAGCAAACTGAACAAATATTTATTGCCTAACTATGTGGCAGGCACAAGGTGAGGGGTGGGGATTCAACAACAATGAACAAAATAAGCCAACACATGACTCTCATGGACATGGCAATCTTATAGCTCTATGACTTATCCAAAGTCACATTTACCCACAAATGGTAGCATTACAATTAGAAGCCTGAGTCTTATAATTCCTGGTCCATTGAGATTCTATCCCATTACATTAGGGATTAGTTTTTAAGTGACCAAAAATTCTCCCCAAATTCTCAACAGTTCCTTCTATTATCTCAAAGTCCTCTTCATCTCCCTAGAGGGAGAAGATAGGAAAAAGTAATCTCTAAATAGAAAATGCCTTGGTAATTATTCCTAAAGAAGGATTTTCTTTCACATATTTTGTTCATTTAGAGAAAGAATGGGGGTGGGAGAGACTTGAAAGGAAAATAAAAATAAACTCCACATGGTACTATCGTGCTATCATAAAGGTTTAGACAAAACAACTCACGTCTGCCCATGTCTTCACTTTCTTCCTCCCATGCTGGCTGGTCAAACCACGCTTCTCAACTGGACTTGAAATAAGAACAAGCACAACTTATTCCCAGACATCTTAAATAGAAGTACCACGGATATTTGTGAATGATGACCATGATGTTTCCTATCTGTATAATCAGCACTCAAAGGCAGCTAGTTGGAAACCTGCTGCCCAGGTCTTATTACTAAAAAGATCCACCATCCTCCCATCTAAATTAGGTTCTTGGCCAGAATGCTGTCATTCATGCCTGTAACTCCAGCACTTTGAGAGGTTAAGGCAGGAGAATCACTTGAGGCCAGGAGTTAGAGACAGCCCTGGGTAACACAGTGAGACCTCATCTCTATAAAAAACGTAGAAGTGGGCAGCACCTGTGGCTCAAGGAGTAGGGCACCAGCCCCATATACCACAGGTGGCAGGTTCAACCCAACCCTGAACAAAAACTGCAAAAGAAAAAAAAATAGAAGTTAGCCATGATAGTGGTGGGCACCTGTAGTCTCAGCTACTTGGGAGGCTGAGGCAGGAGGATCACTTGAGCCCAGGAGTTTTAGGTTGCAATAGGCTAAGATCACACCACAGCACTCCAGGCCTGGCAATAGAGCAAGTAGAGTGCTGTAGTATCACAGCTCTCAGCAACCTCAAACTCTTGTGCTCAAGCGATTCTCTTGCCTCAGCCTCCCAAGTTGCTGGGACTACAGATGCCCACTACAATGCCCAAATATTTTTAGAGATGGGTCTCACTCTTGCTCAGGCTGGTCTCGAACTCCTGAGCTCAAGCAATCCACCCACCTTGCCCTCCCAGAGTGCTAGGATTATAGGCAGAGCCACCAAGCCCAGCACAAAAAAAATTTTTTTAAATAAATAAATTAGGTTCCTCATCATTCGGGCAATCCAGTTGTTTACTTACATAGCAGGAATCCAAATTAGAAATGATATACTTAAGTGAGATGATGTTTGTAACATCTGACACCACCCCACCCCCACCCCTTTGGCACTCTGTAAGGCTCCAGGAAGACAAGGACCAAATCTATTTGCTTCTCTACTGGGTCCTCATTACTTAGCACAAAGGAAGGGCTGAAGAAGTATTTTGTATTCTGTCCTCTTCCTCCTCCTTGCCTGGGACATGGATATGACAGCTGGAGCTCTAGGAGCCAACTTAGACCTTAAAAGCACTCATGAAACACCATAGAAGATGGAAGCCATGGGCTAAAGATGATGGCCTATAAAGCTGGAAGGAGTCTGGTTTCTGTCTCATGGAGCTAGCCCTGGCTTGTGACCTTCTGGGCATCCAATAGGACTGCAAAGAATAGAGTTTTTTGTTTGCTTGTTTGTTTATACCACAAACACACACATGCACACCCGCACACACACACGAATGCATATATAAAGAAGTACTCACAGGATCCTTTTTTAAAAGAAGACCAAAATGAAACAAAAAGAAATTCTTAAGTTTCATCATCTATAAACAATCTTTTAACAAGAAGCTGAAAACCTCAGTGACCTGGAAGAAAAACCAAACACTCTCCCCATGGTTGTCAACAAGGCTTCACCTTCACCAAATAATTTGTATACTCTGCTTTATACACAATTCCTATTTGCTATCCATTTTGTACCACCATACTCAGTCTTCAGCTGAGATCAGAGATTCATATACTTCACCGAAAATTTTTTCACTAGTTCTCAATTGCTAACAAGAAAAACTAATAAAAAACATTTATTTCTTAATCAAGCCTTGCACACGTGTTGGGATCTATCTTGTATGCTATTTACTATCATGCAGAATTCAACGTAGAGAAGTTCACAGCCTGAATCTCAAAGCACGTTAAAATAAAATTCCAGTGTACCAAGAGGCAGATGCAAGAGACAATGACCACCTCTGCTTGGCCTTCTGCTACCTGTAGTGAGGTGACTAAAAGGAAAATGACCAAAAGGAGGCCTGCAGTGAACAATAGGGGTTTGTGGAATATAAGAGTAATGGCCCCCAAATTCTAGACATGATACTCACCTCATATCCTTCTCTGATTCTTCTGGGACCCAGATTACAACCATATTGCTAACATCTTCAGAGCAGGGAAGCAGTGTGTCATTCAAATTCAACACTGAAAGCTAAGAGGAAGATATAAAGCCCATGTATGGCTTGAGGTGCCAGGCACTGTACACAAAGTACTGAATTATCATGCTAACCAAAGGGTTTGGTGGCTCAGAAGATTAAAAAAAAAAGACATTTACTATCCCCCAAACAGCTTCATAATATTTGAAAAAAAAAAACCAGACTACATCATTAGGTATCAGTACAGGTATTCTGAAAAAGGGAGCAATTGTAAGCAAACAATCTTCCCTGTTTTCCTGTGACACTAGGGTGGCATTTAGCAACTCCCAAGCCCATCCTAAATAAGAGTTATCTTGGGGCTAACCAAGATAAAAACACCATTCATCCCACTCACAACACTCCAAAGACTTAGATCCCTGTTGATAACGTAATAGAAAGTTTGGGAGCAGGGAGGAAATTCTTAGGCAGGTTCTCTACTTTTATAGTCCGTTTCAATTATAGGTAACTACACAAAAGTTCAAGTGCTAACTCTTCTCACAGTTAACAATTTAGGATCCCAGAACACTACTTCTCAAGGAAACCTTGTAAATCATGTCATCCATATTTCTGGTAGGATACACACATACACAAAAAAATCCTTACAAATGAGGTTGCCCCTGTGAAAAGGAACTCATTGGCAGAGAACAAGAGAGACTTTTTTTCACTATAAACAATTTTATGCCTTTTGAATTCAGAATCATATTCATGTATTATCTATTCAAATAATTAATTTAATCTAATCCTCTTTTTCTAAAGAGGTCAAAGAGGAAAAGTGATTTGTTTATTTATCCCATTCAAATCTCTCTGTCTCTTAATTCCTTACACTTTCCACGATACTGAAAGTGAAGCATCTCATAAAAAAAAAAAAAAAGGCATCCCATACGACTGCAAAGAATAGTAAACCTGTCTTTACTGTAGATAAACAGGATTTTTCTTCCTAAAATTCTAATTTAGCCTTTAGAAAATCGCTTCCCATCTGGGTCTCAGTGCTTAGTTTTCTCAACTGTAACATATATGAGATAGACCATGGTAATGTTCTCCAAACTGCAGTTGCAACTTACTGGCAGGTTATAAAATCAAATTTTGTTGCATTACAGTCCACATTGTTTAAAAAGGAAAGGGAATAAAACAGAATAGGATTACACTCCTGTAATCCTAGCACTTTAAAAGGCCAAACCAGGAGGAATGATTGAGGCCAGGAGCTTAAGACCAGCCTGAACAAGAGCAAAAACCCTGTTTCTATAAAAAAACAGAAAAGTTATTGAGGCATAGTGGCATATGCTTGTCCCAGCTACTTAGGAGGCTGAGGCGGGAGGATCACTTGAGCTTAGGAATTTAAAGTTGCAATGAGCTATGACAACACCACTGCACTCTAGTCTGGGCAACAGAGCAAGATCCCATATTAAAAAACAAAAACAAGACAAAAACGAAAAGAATAGGACAGAAAATATCAGCATAAAAGAATAAATTTCGAAAAAAAAAAAGAAAAAAGAAGAAAATATCAGAGTACATCACCCACAGTTAGGGTAAGAATTGTTCCATGATATTCTTGTTGTAAAATCTCTTTCTTACCATGGAACACAGCTTTGAAAGTTTGAAAGTTATCAGGCTAGGTGACGGTAAGTACCATTTTAGGCCTGACATTCTGATTTCCTAGTTAGGCAATGACAATGTTTACCTAGTAGCTGAACATGTTCTCTGCAGGAGATACAAAATTCTCACCTGCACCAAACCTCTCTACAAATCAATCTCACTAGTGTCTGGGATTTTTATAAACAATATAGCTTGCAGAGCCATTAGCACAGAGCCTAGCATATAAGGGCTCATATTAGATAATCAACTCTATTATTCAGATTATAGTCATCCTGAGGAATGTTAAGTAAAGAGAAAATATTGAGAAAGTATCTCTTTAAACCTGTGACTTACTTTGGAAGATGTACTAGTGCTGCTGATCGAACTTTTGACAGGCAAAACTTTCTGAGGCCTAAAAAATGAGAATTTCAAATATAAAACAGACACCAAAGACTTATCAGAATGATAAAATTAGCCCTGTGAGGAAAATCCTACTTATCTACAGAAAACCTTGGGCTTAATTCCTTACCAAAGGAATATAGGGTTTCCCCATATCCTCAAGTTACATGGGTTTGTTTTTCCTGGAACAGCTCCTAAACAGGTACTGTACATACAATAATTCACAACTATTTGTTGCATCAAACTGAATTCCTAACCTATACCTCCCTCTACAGCTAGAGAAAATTGCCTCACTATCAATAAACTTTTATTATGTACCTTTGACATAAATGCTCAAAAGATGGTAAATAAACAATGTAGCATACATACATAAGAGAATATTATTCAGCTTTAAAAAGTAATGAAATTCTATCTAGTTTCTTGTACCCCAATGAATCCCCAACCAAAAAAAAAAAAAAGAAAAGAAAAGAAAGAAATGCTAGATGCTCTCCGATGGTATTTGTTTTAGCTCCTCAAGAAAAAAAAAAAAGTAATAAAATTCTGATACTATAGTTTCCCTTTATCTGTGGTTTCAGTTACCAATGGTCAACCACAGTCCAAAAATAGGTGAGTACCTATAAGTAAGATATTTTAAGATATTTTGAGAAAGAGGCCACATTCATATAACTTTTATTACAGTATTATATTATCATTGTTCCTATTGTTTCTAATCTCTTCTTCTGCCTAATTTACAAATTAAACTTTATTATAGGTATGCATAGGAAAAAAACATAATATATATAAGGTTCAGTACTATCTATGGTTTCAGGGATCCATTTGGGAGTCTTGGGATGTATCCCCTGCAGATAAGGGAGGACTAATGTTCATGCTAAAACATAGATGAACTTTATATTAAGCAGCATAAGCCAGACCCAAAAGGACAAATATTGTTTGATTCCATTTATATAAGGTCCCTAGAATAGGCACATTCATAGACACAGAAAATAGAATAGAGGGAATGGGGAGCTATTATTAAATGGATACAGTTTCTGTTTGAGAGGATGGAAAAGTTCTAGAAAAGGGCTTTTTCCATTTCCAAATATGGTGTATGCTACACATAGTGATCATGGCTATACACTGAATATACTTAATGCCAATGAATACTAGACTTAAAAATGACTAAAATGGTCAATTTTTGTTATGAACATTTACCACATTAGGAAAAACCATCCCCTTATATTTTCCTATCACCTGCTATTTTATTTTTTAAACACGTTACATATGTGAATGATGAATAATACAAAGAGGTATCAGATAAAGACTTCCCTCTCAGCCTGATTTATGAAGTCCTACATGAAACAGTGCCCTGCTTTCTCTTTTTTTTATTTCAAAATTTTAAGGAGTATAAATGTTTTTTGTTCATGGATGAACTGTATCACAGGCCTTTCAGTGTAACCATCACCACCTGCTTTCTTTCTTTCTTTTTTTTTTTTGTAGAGACAGAGTCTCACTTTGTTGCCCTTGGTAGAGTGCCATGGCATCACACAGCTCACAGCAACCTCCAACTCCTGGGCTTAGGCTATTCTCTTGCCTCAGCCTCCGGAGTAGCTGGGACTACAGGCACCCACCACAACGCCTGGCTATTTTTTTGTTGCAGTTCAGCCGGGGCTGGGTTTGAACCCACCACCCTTGGTATATGGGGCTGGCTCCCTACTCACTGAGCCACAGGTGCCACCCAGCACCCCACCCCACCTGCTTTCTATTTCTACTCCAGCTCCCCAGTCTCATCTTGGACCATTCTTCCATTCCTGCTCTAAGTTCCAGGCACAATGAACTGTTTTCCTCTTGCCTCCAGGCCTTTGCATATGCTATTCCTCTAGTTTAGAATTCTCTTCCTGCTCACCTCCCACCTGCAACCTCCACTTCACCAGACTGCTCAGACTTCAGCTCTAGGCACAGATGCCACTTGTACAAAAGACAAAACAGTGGGTTAGGAGCCCTTTCTGGTGCTTCCATACACCCAGGGGGCATTTGCTTTCACAACACTCATCACACAGGGTAGTCCCTACTTGCTTACCTCTTTGCCTCCCCAACTAAGCTGAAAGCTCCTTAAGGGTAAAGACTATGTCTAATACAGTGACCCCCACTAAAATAATGTTTGTGATTTGAATGATTAAATGAATGATGTCATGGCCCTTATCTTCAAACAGCCTAAAATCCAGTTGGGCAAATAGGACACAGGCATAAAAATATCAATAGGCATGCCAGGGACAATAAGTGCTGGGCTAGTCTGGAAAAGAGACCATTCAGGGCTAGTAGTAAAAAAAGAAACTCAACCTTAACAAAGAATGAGGACATGTTTACTCATTGATCAAATACTTATTGAGCTTCCACTACATGCCATCCACTACTGAAGGAATAAGGAGATAGAACAGTGAACGAAACAAACACAGCCCCTTCTCTGGTAGTATAGATATTCTAATGAGAGGGAAACAAATCAATAAAAATCACTTCAAATCAGAAGAAAGGAACAAACAAGATGCAAGGTCCAGTGATGGTGAGGGCAGGCCAGGTGCAGTGGCTCACATCTGTAATCTGAGCATTCTGGGATGCCAAGGTGAGAGGATAACTTGAGGTTAGGAGTTTGAGACCAGCCTGAGAAAGAGCAAGTCTCTACAAAGAAGCAGAAAAATTAGGCAGTCATGTTGGCAAATGTAGTACCAGCTATTAGGAGGCTGAGGCAGGAAGATCCCTTGAGCCCAAGAATCTGAGGCTGCTGTACTTTTCATCGTACTCTAGTCTGGGCAACAGAGTGAGACCTGGAAGGAAGGAAGGGAGGGAGGGAAAGAAGGGGGAGAAGGAAAGAAAAGAAAAGAAGTATAGGAAAGGAAAGAGCATGTGTGGACACAGTTTCATGATGACCTAAAGAAACTAGGCTGAATTGTGTCAACCTAAAATTCATGGGTTTACGTCCTAACCCCCAGTTCTTTAGAATTTGATTTGGAAATAAGGTCTTTAAAAAGGTAATATAGTAAAATGAGGTCATATGGGTGAGCCCTAACCCAATACAACTGGTATATTTATAGAAAAGGAAATTAGAACATAAAAAGGAAGGAAGACCATGTTAAGACACAAGGGCAAAATGGCCATCCCCTAGCCAAGGAGAGAGACATCAGAAGAAAACAACTCTGCTGACATTTTGATGTTGCACTTCCAGCCTCTAGACCTGTGAGAAAATAAATGGTGTTTAAGCCACCCAATCTATGATACTTGATTATGGCAGTGCTAGCAAAGCAACAAACCCCACCACCACCAAACTAACCATTCTAGACCACAGCCAGAATGCTTTTTGTTTTCCACTGCCTATTCATTGCTTCTTTAACTGGACTGTTGTTCTCTTTTTAAACCAGCTTTCTCAAAGTCTACTACATGAGTAAGGGAAATCATAATGCCAGACTTTTGAGGCAATAGGCTGTTAAAATAAGATTCCATGATAATTTACCTGCCTTGAAATCTGGACTTAGACTTTGAACCACGACACAACAAAGAACGAGCTTTACTGAAGGTAAATTTTGATAAATGACGAGAAAAGAAGCAGGAATCTGACATGTTTACAATGGTGAGTTCTGGGAGTTTATCTGAGAAAGCAGACCAGAAGAAAAAATGTTAATATGTTGCCTAGAGAAAGGGAGCCAAACAGAAATAGATGAAAGAGCTTGCGAGGAAGGGGACAGAGGGTAGCTAATTCACCTTCTTCTGGCAGGAGAGTTTTGCAGGGTGAACTCAAGATTCGAGGATGGCCCCTCTCAATCCGGCGGATGGTTGCCCAGCATTGTGGATGCTGGCAAAGAGCCAAGTCACAGGTGGTTTCATCCCACTGGCTGTCATCTGGTAAGTCCATAGCTACAAATGGTCTAGGACAAAGGCCAACCCTGAAGCTTTCTAGCCTTCTGGAGAATTAACAGTCACATAATTAGGGAGTTTTATACATTAGCCATGCAATCCAGCTCTTAATTTGGACTCAAAGCATAAACTATTTCTACTGAACTTATATAAACAAAGGTGGTCACAGATTAAATAAGGATTGTATAACAAGCAAGCATAAAAACATCTCAGCATTGGCTCAGCACCTGTAGCATAGTGGTTACGGTGCCAGCCACATACACCCAGGCTGGCAGGTTCGAACCCGGCTTGGGCCAGCGAAACAATGACAACCGCAACAAAAAAAAATAGCCAGGCCTTGTGGCAGCTGCCTGTAGTTCCTGCTACTTGGGAGGCTGAGGCAAGAGAATTGCTTAAGCCCAAGAGTTGGAGGTAGCTGTGAGCTGTGACACCATGGCACTCTACCGAAGGTGACATAGTGGAACTCTTCCCCCCCCACCACCAAAAAAAATCTCAGCATGAGGTACAATGGGAAGAGCTTGGGAACAGATTGACTTCAGGTCTCCAAATAGGTCATTTAATAGCTAAATGATTTGGGACTTAACCAATCTGGGCCTCTTGTTTCCTTCTAAGAATAAGTGCATTTCACAAAGTCATCACAAAAACTAGTTAATGAGCATTAAAATCCTGGCATATAATTCAAAATAAATATTAGCATCCTTTCCTTTCCTCTTCATTAATCATTAGGAAGAAGATGCCACCATCTCCAAAAGGCCTTATCATATTACAACCAATATAGTCACAGAAGTGCCAACATTATTTGAGGCTCCAACTTTTGTAAGATGAGCTTCAATTTCCAATGTGCTTCAATTCTCATTCAGGCAAACAAAATATCCAACAGCAATAAATAAACAGCAATCAGCAGACTTCCAGCTGTATCACAAGCCATTAGCTTTTCACTTACTGGCTGTATAGCCTTGACCAAGTAACTTCACCTCCCTCACCGTCTCCTCATATAAAGGAGAGGGAAGAAAATCCCTGAGTAGGATTGCAGAAACATTAAATGAGATAGTACACATACTCAACAAATACTATTATCTCTTCTTCTCTAGAGATGTCTTAGGCCACCTCTACCGCTTTATCCCTAATAACTTTTTGAGGACAGTGTCCATTTCTTCACTCTTTTATTCAGGTTTATTGACTCAGTGAGGGGAGCTGTTTTGGACATGGAGAACAGTAATCAACAAACCCCTGTTCTAAACAGCTTATAATTTAGATCAAAAATAGCAAAATATTGACCTGGGAGTGTACCTGAACCAATATTTTAAAACTAAGTAGTTCACAATGTTCATATTTCTAGCTCCTTATTCAGATCAAAATATCTGACAACACCAGGCCCAATTCCAGCTTACACAGCAACTTGCTGGAGC
Source organism: Arctocebus calabarensis (assembly GCA_963573935.1). Classification (NCBI taxonomy): domain Eukaryota; kingdom Metazoa; phylum Chordata; class Mammalia; order Primates; family Lorisidae; genus Arctocebus; species Arctocebus calabarensis. Next base: position 11,182 of record CAUYON010049110.1, read on the forward strand.
TGAGTTGCTCCTGATGTCTTTAACACAGGTCTGCTCTATCCTCACAGTCTCTCCACCAGACTTTATCGTTTCTAACTGAACAGTATCAGTTGCCATTCATCATAGAATTTGTTCTGTTATTTTCCCCTTATGGGGAAATACTTCTCTGGTGTCTCTATTGAAAGCAAGAAAACAAAAGGGTGACTTGAGACACCGTGTTTCAAGGGGGCAAAAGCAGCATTCGTTTTCAGTGGGAGTGAAAATTTCTACCTACTTAATATAAAAATAATACAACTTCCAACACCATCGCAAAACTCCGAGGATGCATCTGACTGGAAAAGATCTACGATGAACAATTAAATGAACTAAAAAATAAATACAATTTTAACAGGGTTTGTTTTTGACTATGAATTCACGTTCGTTATTTGTAGAACCGGCTGTTTCTCGTCCTTTCATTACCTGCCCAGCCCGAAATGAGCCCTGAGGTCTAATCAGGTGCATCTAAATATCGCCAAAATTAGCGTTGGGCTAACAGAATAGTTCGGTTATAAAACAAAAACCTAGGTAACGCTTATCTTTTGTATCAGGTTAAAAAGTTGTGAGGAGCTTAAAGATTAAAAATAGACATATGCTTCGGCAGAGGTGGAAAAATAATCCGCGTTTCATTTTGGAAAACGAAAACAAAAAGTAAAAAACAAACGGGAGAATTTGGCCCTGCAGGGCCAATGACCAAAGCAGATTAAAAACCGCCGAGCCTCGGAAGCCGGGCGATACCGAGACTCCGAGTCAGAGGGCCCCACCCGCCAGGCCAGGCTCCACCCGCCAGGCCAGGCCCCGCCCCGCTGGTTCAGGCCACGCCTCCGTCTCCACGCTAGCCACCTGGCCGCGCCGTCGCCAAGCAGCGGCGTAGAGCAAGATAGAAAACGGACGGAAGCCCCTGTGAGTCAAATTAAGTTGGTGGGAAAGTTTCAGAAATGGCGGCGTGAACCAGAGAAACGGGCCTGGGGAGAGACGTGCAGGGTACGGTGGGGCTGGACGGAAACCCCGCCGGGCCCAAATCCCTGCAGCGTAGAAAGTTCGGCTGCACCGGTGATTTGAGGCGGAGCCGGGCCTGGGGGAGGAGTAAGGCTGTGGCGCGCTGAGCACTATGGGACGCTGTGGACAACGTAGGGCGGGACGGAAGCCTCAGAAGGTCAGATCGCAGCGACGCGGGAAGTCCGGACGCGGTAGCTGCCTGAAGAGGAGGCTTGAGTAGAGGCTGGGCCTGGGCGACGGCAATGGCGGAGAGGCCTGAGGACCTAAACCTGCCCAACGCCGTCATCACCAGGATCATCAAGGAGGCGGTGAGCAGTTCTGGCTGGAGGGTGAGTTGGGGGCAGGAGGGAAGGAGGTCCTGGGCCGGCAGCTTTGCTCACTGCGCTCTCCTCACAGCTCCCGGACGGTGTCAACATATCTAAGGAGGCCCGGAGCGCCATCTCCCGCGCCGCTAGCGTCTTCGTGCTGTACGCCACGTCCTGGTGAGAGGGCAGGGAGGACTCCCGGCGCGGAGCTTGTCGCCTGGAGCCCACCAAACACAGTCATTGTGTCCTACCGCAGCGTGACGAGGTTTACAGCCCCCTGCCAGTTCTCAGAAGCCCCGGAGCAAAATAAAACAAAAACAACTCTGCTTTAGTCCTCTCGTACAGAGAAGGGAAGGACTCAGTCCTGTCACAAAAATCCCTGTCCCTCGGGCTTTCCCGTCCCCACTCCACCGGTGGCAGACTTAATCCGGCAGCCTCTCATGGCCTTTCTCTTCTTTCAGTGCCAACAATTTTGCAATGAAAGGGAAGCGCAAGACTTTGAATGCCAGTGATGTACTCTCGGCCATGGAAGAGATGGAGTTCCAGCGGTTCGTTACCCCATTAAAAGAAGCTCTGGAAGGTAATGACCCTCCCATCTTCTGAACCACGTAGAAAAGGGTCATCCTGACCTGTTGGCTTGGCCCTGAGGCTTTCTCAGCCTGCTTCCCTTGAAGTACAGTAACTCAGTACTGGATGTGACTCAATCACGTCTAGTCCACACTATCTTAGATCTGATTTCTGATTCTGGGTAGGTTATTTTACCTTCTGTGACTTCGTTTTTCCAAGTATGGATGGAGTTATTTGCCACAGTCCATCAGGTTCACCCTTCCAGCCCTGCCTCTTAACCCCCTTCTCCTCCTTACAGCATATAGGCGAGAGCAGAAGGGCAAGAAGGAAGCTTCAGAACAAAAGAAGAAAGACAAAGACAAAAAAACAGATTCCGAAGAGCAAGACAAGAGCAGGGATGAGGACAACGATGAAGATGAGGAAAGGATGGAAGAAGAAGAACAAAATGAAGAAGAGGAAGTGGACAACTGAATAGGGTGGGTGACAGTGGCACCTCGGAAGGTACCATTCTGAGACTTGCTACATGTTTCTCTGAAGGTTTTCCCTGCCAAGCAGAGTAGTCTTAGGCAGAAGTGCCTGAGAAGATCAAAATTAAAAATGACTAAAATTGTCACCAAAACCAGCACTTCCCAAACTCAAAGCATCTGAGTAGCAGAATCCTGTTTTGTTCAATCAGTCTGAAGGTTATGACTTTGGCAAGAGGGATTCTGAATGGCTAATTAAATTGTTTACTTATATGTATGGT